>WION01000053.1:0-225479 GCA_015039365.1 Amanita rubescens
CAATTCCGCTTCCAAGGACGAGATGCGCAGCCGTGCTCGTGGCGTTGTTTGTAGGACGTGCGGGGGATGTGTACGTTTTGCTCAGTCGGTGAGTGTCGCTTGTGAGGTGAGTGGGGTGGGGTGAGACGTTATAATGCTGTAATGCTGACGATTTTTCTTGCCTTTTGTTGCACACCCCTGCTATTATAGTCGTTCTGCCACCTTGAGGAGCTACGCGGGGGATACCTCGTTGCCTGGGGGTAAAGTCGATTTGGGCGATAAGACGATCGAGGAAACGGCTGTAAGTGGTCTGTTCTTATTGTTATTAGTCGCTTTTACTGAGCTGGAGGTGTAGAGACGAGAAGCGTTTGAAGAGGTGTGTCCACGTTGTCGTCTGAGATGTGTTTTCGGGGGTTGACTCGCTTTAGATTGGATTACCAAGGGACGGACGGAAGGTTCCATTACTATGTGTTCTCGAGCCATTTCTGGCCTCGAATGATCTTATAGTCACACCGTACGTTGTTTTCTTTCACCCACTCCCGTATCAATTTCAAACCAACATGACAGAGTCGTCGTCCTCATCCTGGACCTCACGCTTCAAGTACGCACCTCCCGCTTTATGAATTCCATTCTCACTTATATGTTATGTTACTAGCCCATTTTAAACGCCGCCGAAGTCTCCGCTCTATTCTCCCATCCTCTCGCTTCATTCCTTGAAGACACCCATCCATTCCCACAAGAGCCCGAGAGTATAGAGGTGCCTTACCACACAACTCATGAATGGGAAACGAGAGGGCCCAACGGGACCGTATGGCCTATTCGCGGACATAGTTTTCTGACGGGCAGGGAGGCAGGTGGTATCAGACCTGTTATTGGTCTCACTGCGTAAGTTCTCTCTCCTCTCCTCTCTCTCTCCTTCTGCACACCGAACACGATGCGCCATTTACAGGGCTATCCTCATCCGCGTCGCGGAGATCGCGTATGCCCGTAAGCCGAGTTTCGAGGTGAAAGCCCCCGGCGAGCCGACGACGCTTCATCGGATATCATGGGCTATGCTTAACAAGCCCATATATCGCGAGGCGTTTGAGGCGGAAGGGGTTGATGTGGATTGGGATGCGATGCGTCGAATGGTGGAGGAACAAGTTGAAGTGCCTTCTGGTTCTTCTGGGCGTACGGAGACAGAGACGCGCAACCGCCGGGATGGCGTCGTGTACTATCCGTGGAGATCGTGGATTCCAAGGCGTAATACCACAAGGAGTAAATTGTAGCTGTGTGCGTCAATACAATTTAAGGTTGAAAATTACATTAGCATTTGGGCATTTGATTTGAACGAACAACAAGTCTCTGTTAGTATATCGGTTAGTACACGCGCCTGTCACGCGCGAAAGCGGGGTTCGACTCCCCGACAGAGAGCTTATTTTTTTTCTTGTTTGTTCATGCTTGCTACAGGTGGTCTGCCATGTGCTCGCCGCTCACCATCAGAAACATTATCGTGGACAGGATGCAAATACCTGGATAAATACTATCGTGAACGTTGAGTGTATACTTGTTCTGTGCCTGATCATCTGACCTTTTACTCAGAGACTCATTTAAGTGGCGTTATGAACGGTATACCAGCTTGCATATTTGATTATCTGTTACCGTCCTGTCGATCAAGTGACTTGAGTATAGCAAGTAACCGAAGCAGAAACGAGAGGAAACCGTTTTTACGTTCTCAGAACAATCCGGTAAACCCCATTAACCATCATCCAAGTTGTCAAACAAGAGCGCGCCCAGTGGTTATGTTATCGCAGACGGAACTATGACATGTGAACTCCGTTGACAACTCAGGAAAGGCATGCGCAAGAGCCTACCTATTAAATAAGAGCCAGATGAATGTAAAAGCTCCTCATCTGCACATCGTTACACTAAACACTGGTACGATCAATATTCCCCATCTCCACGGCTCGACCAACACTCATCCGGAATTCTAGACTCCACCCACTATGACCGACACCACCACGTTTATCCACCAAGTTCAGAAACCACCACGACGGACAGTTCACCGCCGAATTCACGATTGGGGGATTGCCTAAAATCCTTTCGGGCAGATTCGAAGCCTGCCTTTGTCAACACTATTCGAAGGCGAAATCCCTCCACCTTTGCGTGCACCCCATGTGACGCTGCATTTCGAACATCCGGATCACCTACATGGAGATTTCATCATCGACATGACCGGTCGTCCCATTGTGGGCCCCAACGACCTTCATCTTCCGTTCGTCAAACCTGGGATTCACCCTGCTAGGTTCCTCATTGAGGGACCGCTCGCCGCTATTTTGCCAGGAGCAATCCGCGTCGGGGGAACTGCAGCTTGGATGATTTGGTAGTGAATGAATGCGTTGAGAACATGGCTATCGTGAAGGGAAATCTATTATGTATTACGGAGTGAATTGATTACCAGATCTTAAATTCAGAAACTCACGTAGGGCCCCATACCACAAAGCAGCAGCTTCGTTATCAAATCATTCCGTCGACTCGGAAGTAACTTTATTGCGGCAGGCACATAGAGCAGAGCAGAGCCACATACGTGTGTGCTTGAACCTCTTACCGTTCTCAGAAAGAGGCACGTCAACCATCACCAAGTGGTCATGTTATCGCAGACGGAATCGACGACGTGTGAACTCCGTTGACAACCTAGGAAATGCATGCGCAGGAATCTCATAAATAAAAGCCTGTGGAACGCATTCTTCATCCCCGCATCCTAAAACCACACCGCCGGTACGATCAATATTTCCCATCTCCACGGCTCGACTAACACTCATACCCAACTATGACCGAAACCACCACGTTTATCCACAAAGCCATAGGTCAACTCAGAAGCCGCGACAACGGACACTTCACTGCCGAATTCGAGGTTGAGGGAGCGTATAAAATGTTTTCGGGCATATTCGCAGCGATATCCACCCGCCTTTGAATGCACCCCATGTGACACTGGATTTCGAGCATCCGGATCACCTATATGGAAAATTCCGCATCGACACCAACAGTCTTCACATTGTGGGCCCCAAGGACATTCATCTTCCGTTCATCAAACCTGGGATTCACCCTACTCCTAGGTTCCTCATTGATGGACCGCTCACCCAGATTTTGAAAGGAGGAATCCTCGTCAAGGGCGTTGATTGGTTGATTTGGGAGTGAATGAATGCGTCGAAAACATGGCTCATTGGCTATCGTTAAAAGGAAATGTATCATTACGGAGTGAATCATCAAATTATCAGATCTTAAATTCAGGAACTCACGTAAGTGACCGAGTCATACCGCAAACCAACTCGTTATCAAATCATTCCGTCAGTGACTTTATTGCAGCAGGCACATCGAGCAGAGCCACATACGTGTATTACCAAACACGCTTACCGTTCTCAGAATAAGTTTTAAGAAGCACGCTGCACAACCTAAAACTACACCGCCGGTACGATCAATGTTATCGCAGACGGAGTTATGACATGTGAACTCCGTTGACAACTCAGGAAGTGCATCCGCTCGAATCTGATAAATAAAAGCCTGGTGAACGTATTCTTCATCCACACATCCTAAAACTACACCGCCGGTACGGTCGATATTTCCCATCTCCACGGCTCGACTAGCACTCACCGAAATTCTAGACTCAACCCACTAGTATGACCGAAATCACCACGTTTACCCACGAAGCCAGAGGCTTCTTCAGATGCGAGGATGGTATTAGCTTCTTTGCCGAATTCATCGTCCAAGGCGTGCGTAAGCCCTTTTCGGGTCGATTCGACCATAGGATTATCCCCTTCGACGTCCCCGTGGCGATCTTGCGCTATGACCATCTGGACGAACTATACGCAGACTTCCGCATCGACGTTAATAGTCATCCCATTGTGGGCCCAAGCAGCATCCGTCTCCCGTTCATCAAGCATGAGATTGTGAAGACTACTAGGTTCTTCATTGATGGACCGCTCGCCGGGATTTTTCCTGAAGGATTTATTGTCGGTGGTGGTGGATCTTGGCTGCTTCGGTGATATAGGAGATATTTATTGCTTCATGAGAGGAAAATTGCATTTTTCTTGGTGACCGGTGAACCGGTGACCAATGGAGTGTTCATAAGCCCAGTGATCATCTTGGATACAGAAACTCACGGAAGTGATGCTATCGAGAAAACATACCGCACACCAGCCCCCTTGCCAAATCCAGCGACTTTAAAATTTGCAGGGTTGCGGAAGGAACTAATGCAACATTCGAGCCGCAAGGTCATGGTAAATTCACAAAAACGGCAACGCGTGGGAAAACGGTTAGAGATAAGATAAGATGCTCAGATAAAGCTCCCGCTGACTCGGTTTTTCCTTTCATCCCTCCTCTACTGTTATGCAATATAAAGAAATCGGGCGCAAGGTTCGTGTCGGCGTTCCAGTGACGACCGCCCGTTCACTTAGACCTGCTGGTAGACGGACTCGATTACCGTTTTAGGAATTATGCATAAGTCCTGTCAATCAACGGTTATGTTATCGCAGACATGTGAACTCTGTCACTTGACAGACAACCCAGGAAAGTCGTACCCTAACATGCTCAGGAAATGCATAAATAAGAGGTAGGTAAAAAGTATTCTTCATCCAAATTCCAACGGTACCCACCCCGACAGATTAGACCTGCTGGTAAACAACCCGAAAACCACTCGAGTACTGTTTTAGGAATTTTGCATAAGTCCTGTCAATCAATAGTCATGTTATGTGAACCCTGTCACTTGATAACCCAGGAAAGGCATAGCCTAACATGCTCAAGAAACGCATAAATAAGGGCTAGGTGAAAGTATTCTTCATTCGAATACCTTAACACTACTCCACTGGTACGATCAATACTCCCCACCCCGACATATCTACTGACGCCGACCGAAACTCTAGCCTGAGACTATACTCACTATGGCCGAAACCGCCACGTCCGGCCCCGAAGCCAGAGGCTTCTTCAAATGCGAGGATGGCCTTAACTTCCTTTTCGAATTCATCATGGACGGCGTGGTTAAACGCTTTGCGGGTAAATTCGACTATAGAATTACCCCCTTCCACGTACCCGTGGCGAACTTGTACTATCAGCATCTGGACGAGCTATATGCAGACTTCCGCATAGACGTTAGTAGGTATCACTTCGTGGGCCCGGGTAACATCCGTCTCCCGTTCGTCAAACATGAGACTACGGAGAGTACTACATTCGTCATTAAGGGACCGGTCGCCGGGGTTCTTCCTGAAGGATTTGTTGTCGGTGGTGGTGGATCTTGGCTGGTTGATTAGGGAGCGAAGTGAATACGTGGGGAATTGACAAGAAATAACTTTGTAAAAAGAAATTTGTATTTTTTTAGGACTCAAAGTGGTCCTATCAAGTGTCATAAGTATTGTTTCGAGTCTGATCATCAGAACGAGTCAGAAACTCACGTAAGGGATGCCATCGAGGACATATCGCCGCACACTAGCCCTCCTTATCTTTCGTTGTCGGATCCTGTCAATCCAGCGACTTGCATTGATTGCATTAGGTACCTCAAACAAAATGGTTTACTTGGACCTACGAAAACGAATTGCTTGCTGTTCTCGTTAGCTTTCATAAGCCCTGTCAGCCATCACATCGGCACCCAAGTGGTCATGTCATATAGACTTCAATACTGACGTGTGAACTTCGGTGACAACCCAGGGTGAGGGAAGGCATAGTGCACAAGAACGTCGTAAACAAGAACCTGATGCAGGTATTTTTCATTTGCACATCGTGACATTACACTGCTATTCGATCAATGTTTCATATCCACAGCTTAATTGACACTGACCGAAACTCAAAGACTCGTCACTTTATTCACTATGACCAAAACCACTGCCGAGGCTTCTCAAAAATGCCGCGATGGCATACACTTCCAAGCCAAATTCGTCATTGAGGGCATGCGTAAACTCTTTTCGGGCAGATTCAGGGAACCCTCCCCCTTGCGCACATATGGACATCTGGACGTTAACATCCATCCCGTCGTGGCCATCTCCGAGTCCCGTTCATCAAACCTGGGAGAATTATCACTAGGTCGCGCATTGATGGACCACTCGCGGAGATTCTGCCAGGAAGTTTTGTCGCCGATGGCGTTTGTACTTGGGTGTCCATTCGGGAGTGAAATGAAGTGGAGGACATTGCTATCGTGCAAGGAAATATGTTTGTAGGGAGTGAATGAACGAGTGTTCATTTGTTTTGAGTATGTCAACATATCACGTATCTAACACGAGTAAACTGGAAAATGGACGGAGTTCAATAATGACATGTGAACTCCGTTGACAATCCAGGAAAGGCATACTAACCATGTGCGCAATCTCGAGCGAGATGACCGTGTTCTTCAGCGCATCGTAACACACATCCTCCATCTGCACGGCTCGATTCTCGACCGGCACTCACCAAAACTCTAGACTCCTACTCATAAATAGCCGAAACGACCACGTTCGCTCACGTAGCCAAAGGGTTCATCAGATCTAGCGACGACATACACTTCCGAGTTCAATGGCTTGGGCGACATCGTTGCGGGAAAATTCGTGGCGAAAAACCTCCACCGTGACTTTTCCACGTAGTTGTAGCGACGTTGCACTTTGGCGATGTGGAGGAGTTATATGGTGAATTTTTTATAGATGGTAATCACCATCCGAGAGTCGTAGCCATATCCCGTCTGTCAAACCTGGGTTTATTTCGAGTGAGATGGGAGTGAAGTGAACATGTTGGAGAATCCGGAGGATATAGTTATCGTGAATAGAAAAAGTGCATCTGAGTAACGGCGGTGGTGTTCGAGTCAACAAGACATAACTCGGATGGCCGCTCTAGTTAATTATGCCTAGATATCGTAAGTGCTTGGCAAGCATTAGATCTTGCGATTAATGACCCTAAATGAAGGGCTGATAAAGTTTAAACGGAATGACAGGGACCATCCCAACTTGCTTTACGACCATCCACTTCTACAAAAGCGAGTATACGGTACTCGTGTCCTCAAAACGTTAGGACTGCAGTACGCCCTTTAATGGACAGCCGATAGATCAGTCAGATCCCAACCTACAAAGCAAAGGAAAACTACTAACATTATCACCAACTCCATCGTTGGTGACCATTTATCGGAAGATTCGACACCGCGGTCCTGTTTTCCGGCGCTACCAGGGCACTGGTCTTGGGGATGGAACCCGATACTTGGTAAAACGATCGACCATGTTTCGCCTATCAGTGACGGCCGCAGGGTACCTTTCGAGGAATGTGCCTGGAATTTATACTCTTTGAAGATTTCGTCAGTGGATCTGGTGCTAAAATGGGGTTTCTCAAGGATACGTAGTTGACCTTGACAGTTAATTGTAGGACTCGACAGATCATCACCAGGACCGATCGATAACGGACATTGAGTAATTAGGCCTGTGCTATCTGTTGAAAAACCCTACAGAGTCTTAGGAGATTTGACGGCGCTCCTTATCCTCTCTGATCCCAAACGAGACTGCAACATCGCCGCGGAGCGACCAGCAATCAAACCATAGATAATGTGGCGTCTTGGTTGATACTGGCAGTCACTCGCCGGGCCAAAGTGATTAATTCACCTGTGTCCACGTCCGTTACGTCAAGGACGCGCACAAAACATCCAAGGCTGGTTTCTCCGGGAAGAATTTGCCATGGATAAAGTTGGCGCACGCTTGATCGGGGAGATAGACAAGAGCTGCTGAACCGATCAGAAAGTAACTGAATCCAGAAGCAGGTTTGTTGGGCTCCACAGAACATGTCATTGACATTATGATTCACGTCAGATGGAAGTATGACTAATGGCGAAACAGGTCCGAGTCTGTGCTGGTGGAAACGTGCTCGCGATGAACATGCCGACAGACTGCCAGCGTTCAGAAGGAATTTATTGAACAATGATGCACTGCACTCGCCGTTTGAATATCCGATAAGAGGAATCCTCGGTTATTAGAAGAACGTCGGGCGGAGTAGCCGGCGGATGACGTCATCTACGGAGGTGACCGGGAGTGAGAACTTAACAAGGGAGGTGGCGCAGATAACACGACGGTCGCTGGCTGACCGGCCTGACGTTCTTTTAAGGGTAACCGGTGAGGCATGCTTATCATATTCGAACCCCAAAAGCTTACTTTCCCTCAGTCCTCCATGTCGGCGGTCAGCCTCACAGAAATCATTCATGACCAGGTATACATTGGCAAGTGAGTCCGCGCCGAAAACTGAGGGAATGCCATCGCTGACACTCAACGTGACATCAGCTTATCTGCTGCATTGTCAGAACAACACCGCTTGTCCATCGGCGTAACCCACATTCTCTCTGTCTGCCCCGATTACCCTTCTACTGGCAAATGTCACTTGGCAATAACCGTGGAAGACTCTGAGTACGAGGATCTACTCATCCACCTCCCCAAGGCATGTCAATTTATACAAGATGCGATAAATGGCGGTGGGAGAGTGCTTGTGCATTGTGTCATGGGTATTTCTAGAAGCACAACGGTTGTGGCTGCTTATCGTGCGTAAAATGGCGGCTGTACATAGTGTGAGCGTATTTATTGACCTATTCACTCTAGTTATGAAGTCAAGAGGGATGGACGCCGCCAGCGCAATAAAATTTATAAAAACAGGTGAGCATTACATTCCGCTTCTCGAGAAGCGTTCTGTTAACGATATCACCGGCAATTCTTACTCGGCGCCACTCCATAGTACGACCGCAAGCTCACCCAAACTACGGCTTCATCACTCAACTCGTGGCTTTCGCTGCTTGCGGGTATGCTCCAGGCCCTAACGACCCTACCTACCGTACATGGAAACGCCAGCAAAAACAAAACATGACGGCATACCTCAACTATTTAAGCGACTCCACAATCATCCTCCCGGATAAACTGCTGTTGAGCAGGTCCGTCACCGTCATTCTGGCACCCAATTTGATAAGCTGATTAACACATCTGTTTAGTGGCTTCCCTGAAGACCCAGTCCAAGCAGAGGCGCTCATTCAGGACTTGGGCGTAACCCATCTTTTGACAATCTCACCCTGTAGAATTCCTCCCACGATACCCACTTCAACGACTCTCACAAGATACCAGCATTTGACTGTTTCGGATTCGAAAAATGGAGATTTACTCATCACGCTGCCAGATGCATGCAAGTTTGTTGCGCAGGCTTTAAGTGAGGGTGGCATGGCATTGGTCCATTGCTCTGTAGAGTCGAGAGCGTGTACCGTCGCTTGTGCTTCCTGTGGGTGTTTACTTTCTCGGAGATATCAACGGCTGACGGCATCACACAGTAATAGAATTGAAAAACATGTCTCCAAAAGAGGCTTTTGGCGTTCTGGAAAACGGTGAGCCTGAGTGTTGTTTATCCCATTCACCCGCGCCGTTAATCGCCTCCATATTTATGCAGCCCTACCTCTCTTCAACCCCACTCGTAACTTTTCTCGTCAGTTGGAACTATTCGCCGCATGCGGGTACAATCCAACGAGGGAGCACTACCTCGTTCAAGATTGGATCAGGTCTCAATCCCAAAATCCATATTCTTACCCTCGTCGCCCTGCTTTGCCTCCTTCCTCTCCCACAACCACAACCACCAGTTCAACGAGCTCCCTCCGCCCATCACTTTTAATCAAACGCTCATCGTCTTCACTAACATCTTCAACTCTATCTTCACCAGGTCCCTCGACACCTCCTTCATCCGCGTCCTCACGAACTTCTTCTTCATCTGGTCTCGGTGGACCAGGACCACTTTCTAGGGTTTACCCTCTCAGCCAAATCGAATCGGACCAGAATCAAAGTCCACAACATGCGGAGACGACGGGAGTTCAATCCCAAAAGCCTCGCCGACAAAGTTTATCACCACCTTCCTTACCGTTATCGTTAATGTCGACACTATCATTATCACTAGGCAATGAGGAAAGGAAAGAGGGAGATCATCTCTCATCGGACCTTGTCATGCACGCGATGGAGATGTTAAGGGAACGGTATCACGATCCAGATGCGGGGGAGGCTCCTGCGTTTGATTTAACTGCGTTTGGAAGGGCGTTGGCTGCTATACACGAGAGGGAGGAGAGGGCTGGGAGGTGCTGAGATTCTATAGATGAGAGCCGAAAGGAAGGTAGTTGGACCATTTGATGTGGGTCTCTCGTACTCGCAGATTATGTTCAAGTTTTCGCACCACTTCGTTTATTCGCACTTTACATCCTTTCGTAGTGCGTAGTTTTCTTTTTTTTTTTCTTTTACATGTTTGCTTTTTTCGTATTATAGAGCCATAGTATGCGCTGAGATACCAAATGTTCAATATTGTACCGTAACGTTAATGGCCATGCGCACGATGACAGAAGTATTTGGACCTTTCGATGTGGGTCTCTCGTACTCGCAGATTATGTTCAAGTTTTCGCACCACTTCATTTATTCGCACTTTACATCCGTTCGTAGTGCGTAGTTTTCTTTTTTTTTTTCTTTACATGTTTGCTTTTTTCGTATTATAGAGCCATAGTATGCGCTGAGATATCAAATGTTCAAATTGTACCTGTAACGTTAACGGCCATGCGCACGATGACAGAAGTATAGTGCCTGCCGATGAGCGGGCCGCTTCATGCTGTGCTACAAGTAACTACAGATACCCCAATTTAACCCCTCTCTTAGCAATACAACCATTTTTATCATATTCGTCACCTACAATTAACGAGCACCGCTACCACCCTATACATATATACGTGTGCATGTGGTGAAAGCACATAGCCTCCTTAGCCGCGATCGGCATGCCAAGTTTATCTGACTACGACTACTATCGGACTGGTATTTTGATCCATCACATGTACATGTCATTGGAAAGTTTCGAGTCGAGTTGAAATATTTGGCATCTTGATAAGTAAAACGGCGTACTCCAAGTCAAGTATAACTCTTAGTAAACCTGTGCGATGGTACGAGTAGCAGGGGCTGCCCAGGTGGACGTCCGCGTCCGCGCCCGCGCCCTGTCAGCGTCAGTCCAAGGAGTTCGCTTCGGGTAGACTAAAATAACGTTGATTGCATCGGTTGTGTTTCAGTTCCACCGCCGGCCCGGAGCGGGGTCTTCGCTTCCGTGTCTTTTATTTTTTTGCCTTGGGGTTGCGTCAACCCAGAGTTGCCTAGAGCGGTTTATAATAATCCAAGCCAGAGATAAAATAACGGGGACTTTTTTTGTCGGTTGCCCAGCAGAATGGAATAACCAGGACTCAGGACAAACAAGCGCTAGCACATCCATTTCTGGGATTCAAAGAAGGGAACAGGACCGCTAGAACAGAATAAGGCCGCTGATAGATCTAGAACTGAGAGAATAGTAGTAGAGTTTCCATTATGCTGGGCCTGTTGGGATCCGATCAGGGATGGGAACAGCAATCCAAGAACGGGAACGGGGCATGGAAGGAAAGGGAATAGTCGGGAACATAACTAAGCGAAGCATAAAAAGCATAAACATGACGGGTGGTCATCGCGGGCATCGCTTGTTACCGATTACCGCGTGTGAAGGTTCCACGTCAGCCTTCCAAAATAACTTAGTGGCAAAGGTTGATGGGCTCTAGACCGTGTGGTCCTCGAGGACCATCAGCGCTGTACTTGCATATAAGGAAAGCGTAATAGGACTTGGCATGTGCACCTCAGGGTTCAGCGGGACAGTCCAAGGTTCACTTTGGTCCAGTAGCATGAGGCAACCAACACACGGCTGTGCTGTGTCCCATCTTCATAACCAGATTCCAAGAGCATATACACACGCACATACAGTCCTGAAGAAACGTGTCAACGCCAAAAAAGATCCTCTATAGGTACCACTCACACCCGTGAGATGCAGTAGGTACTAGACGTCAGAAAACCCGGGAAACAGCCATATGCATTGCTACCCCACACACGTGCCTGTGTCTCGTTATCTCGCCTTCCTTGCCATGATCGACAGCGGCAGTGCCTGGCAAGGTTGCTATTCCGAGGGTTCAGATGTAAAGTTCCTTGAGCGCCTGGATAGCCGGGAAGTTTTATCAATAGGCATCCGTCATCCGCTGGATAAGGTTCGAGTAATACCCTACTACAGCTGAATGGGTTGGGCTATTCAGTTTTCCGGAAGTGAATGAAAAGGGAAATGCCGCACGACGGGGCCACGATTAAACCGACGTGGTTGGTAAGGCGGGCGCTGTCTGTCCATATGGTCGATTCTCCCATATCAAAACGGGTACGCCGCACTTGTCAGAAGTCTCAATTCTGAAATGTGGAATCAAGTGGTGTGCCACGGTTGAAAGCGAGGATCAAGAGGGCACCGATAAAGTTCAATTCAGCCTTCTTCACGATGCTTCATGAAATTGTTCATATTTAGCAACGCCACAAAAATAACTCATACGACGAATCTGGCCGGCAGATCTTGGCCATATGCTTGAAAATCATACTCTCTCTTATTCGGCAGACGACGCGTAGCTGCTGCCTTTATCAACCGCACAAATCTAGATATGGAACCCGACGGACCGCAATGTTCGGTGTTCGAGTCATCGAGCGTAATAAGGTATCATAGCGCCTTTCCAGTTCTGGGTTCCATTGTCTGTGTCTGACACACCGCTTCCTATCGTCATTTGACGTTTATGAACCCTTGACAATCATGACCAGTCACTGTGCACCGATACATCGATCAGGTAAGCTGTACAATTTAACTGGCTTCGATCAGGGCCGCGGGTGCCCGGTGCCCGCCCATAAGTTGCGTGCACCTGGCGCCGATCTGGCACATGTGAATACTTATTATCACCACGGAACGCCATGACCGCCATTCAAATCATCCGACTAACCAGCATCTTCTCCGAATATGGAGAAATTAAGGATACACTGTGCATATGATGGATGAAACGGTCACTAGAGCAGCAATAAGATCATCGGGAACACGTGTTCGTTCCATCCCCAGGCCTTGCATGTTGAGGTTTCTCACATATGACAAGTCAGCAAGCGATTGCGTATGGAACACTGGAACTGACAATCTATTTTTTGCGGCTTTCGCGTGTTCCTAAATATACCGAATCCAAATACCCCGAATTATCTGCTCGCGTGCGGAGGACCGCACCTCTATTCGCTTCCACGCGTACGTAGAAGAGTATGGTTCTCACCAACGTGTGCCTCGGCGGAGATCCTAGTTCATCGGCTGTTTCGACTGGATGCCTGCTATGGATGTTGACATTTGTGGAACGCAACGAGTGAGCCGTATCACTTTTCTTTCCTTTTTTTTTTGAATCCAAACTACGCTAGCGAGTCCGACTCGGACCGATGCATGTAATCAAAATAGCCAAGCGAAACGCGACAGTATATGATAGGATCAATAGTATGAATACTAGCTCGTTAACGGCGAAATGTACTAACCAATGTGCAATTGCAAATAGTGCAACCACGAAGCGATTAAGTAACTGGACACTAGCTTCTCCAGGGATCAAATGATCATATCTTTGTAACCGCCCAAGAGACGTGTCATGATCAAACATTGCTAGGCTCGAAACACTTGACCCAATAGAGACGACATTTATCCGTCGGGGTGGAATGAGCGCAGTGGGAGAAGAGTACACAATGGATCGCCTACTATGGTAAGTGAAAGAAAGAAGGGCTGTGCATGCTGAATGATAAGCGCTATGTTTTTACAAATATCCCAATACGCTGCGCATCCGAACAAGGTAACTCGATTTAATGTGTTTCCAAGGCAAACGTACCTAAAACTGTATAAGAGGCTTTCGTCGTTTCAGGCCTATGCAGTGCGAAAAAAGCGAATGTAGCAATATCATTAAGTCTTGATCACACTTACGGAAATACGTTAACTCGCTCAGAATGACTCGCAGAAGGCAAGCCAGTCGCCGACGCAGGATAAGGACCTAGGAATATCACCACATCTGCCTCACTTCATACAACCCATTTAAGGCTATGAGTCGACTTCCATCATACCAGCATCGCTACGCTGCGCAGGCGAAGCAGCATTTGACTTTGCTGCGCGCCTGGTAGATGCAGATCGTCGCTGCGCCTCGGGACTTGAATATTGTCCAGAAAGCTGAGGAGACGTGCCTCGTGACGGTGTTTTCCTTGAACGCGGTGCATGATTAAAATGGTTACATTTCGGGCAGGTATATTCTAAAATCATCCGTTGAAGCAACAGTTAATTCAAATTGAATGATACTGACCTGTATCATCCCACAAGCTCTCCTTCACGAGTCCATTGTGAGCATGGCATTTTTCACAAATGAGTGCGTAACGCGATGTTGGAGTGTTGGAGTCCTCGTCTCCTAAAAGGACATCGGCAACTTTATCGTACCATTGCTTACGTGGCATAAAGGGAGATGGCGGTGCTAGAATTGAATACATTAGTTGATGACATATGTGAGCGACAGCGCATGACGTACGTGGCTGTAACGCTGGTGGCACGGGTGCTCTCGCAGTTGACGGCGTTGTTTGAAGCTGTTGAGGCGTCCCTGGTGGGACAGGGCTTGAAACAACTCTTTGACGCAGTGGTGAATTCATCGGAGTTGAGTCATATTTACTTAGCAACTCCTGCGTCGAATAGTAGTTGGTTTTCTTCTTGATATCCTCCACAACGCTACGTTGTTTCTTCAACAATTGTTGAAGCGTTTTTTCTTTGCATCCTCGATGAATACCGACAATCGGACACGCTACAATATCAATGCTTACCTTCGGCGTCGCCCTTCCTTCGATACCATATCTGCACAATGCGTCGTATAAACAGGATTCTAAAGCAAAAGTTAGTGAGGTCAAACAGCGCGAACTTAGGCTACTGACATGATTGGGCCAAGAAACACTGGAATCGCCTTCATAGCCTTCTCCACTTCTGATTGTCGCCGCGTGTTATAAAAGCGCGGCAGCAAGCTGGTATACCACAATGAAATGTACGCTCCCCATGCAGCTAGCGTGTATAGCGTGGCAAGCAAAGTGGAGCGACGCTCGCGCAGGCGTATTTCTGATAGGCGTGTCTGGCGATTGCGAACATCGTCTGCAAGTTTGGCAAGGATAGTTTCGTAGTCGCCTTCCTCTTTCTGTGGAGATCCGCTTTCTTTAGAATTTGTTACGCTGAACGGCAGATTCTCGTACCGGCTTAAAAAGCCTCTTTAGGAATGACATGCCAAGTTGGACGAAGAGATCTGTATACAACTGAAGATGAAAGGAAAGGCGTACAAGCTGCGTCACTGACGTGTTAGCTCCGACTCACGTGCTCACCGTCACACCAAGATAAAAATTGGGCTGTACGCCATACGGCCAACTCACTGACTCGCGATTTTCCTGGATTACATAGCACGCCAGTCAGAACATGGTGAATATTATGACAGGAACTCTTGGCTGTCGCAACAACCTGTGCACAAGTTGATATATGACATTTATTATCCTGTTCCCTGTTTAGGCAAACATGTACAAACATAATACTATAGTAGTATTCGGTCCCATTATCAGGGACCTTAAACTTTAGGTATTTGGCTGGCAAGGTATTCTCGGGAAAGATAGCGCCGGAATCTTTAGGTCTGCCTATCCTGACAGTTGTTGACACTTTCTCCTTGATGGGGGGATGCGACGCGACACTGCCTGGTTTGTACTAATGACGCGATCGGTCGGACATTCCCATCCAAACACTCGTCCTACATAGTCATATTGATTGCTGCTGGAAAGAGTGAGTCAAATAGTTTACACAGCTGTCCAAGAGTCATGGCCTTGCGACAGTTTTAATATGTTTCAAGAGTCGGGATCCCACGAGTCGTCGGCACTAACGTTCTGGCGTCCATTTCGTACCCGACCTGACTCTTGGCGCCAACTTCAAGTTCCTCATAAGGCAAAAGATGGACCAGGTCACGGGTTGAATGTGCTCCAGGTACCTGGTCTGAGAAAATAGGTGTTCAAAACCCGACTTTCACCATTGCGCCCTGATGATACTAATGGAGGACATTGGTGGGAGAAATCAAAGCAAAAAAGAGTGAAGTTGCTGTTGTGGGAACGAATCAGATCTATGTACGCTAATCCCCCTTGAGGCGCACAGCATAGTTGGGTCATGTTGCCATTGGCATGGAACTTTCCTGAAATGGCAGTGTGCCATGTATACGAAGCTCCGAACCAGTCGGTCTAATACTGCAGTCCACCCCTTTACGTCAAGAATCCATGCAAGAGCTCGATGTGCCTATTACACTCTGGCCCACTGGTCTCGAAATACCTCCGGTGACTGTAAACCAGAACGTAAGAAATCACCGCTGATAGGTACGGGGGTTCCATACTAACTTTTGGCCAAACCCCGGTCATCTATGAATTCAGCAGGGATTTTTCCGTACTACTTGTGAGTACGAGTTGCCCTCGCTACCGAGATCAGATCATTCACCCAGACATGAGATCTGAAGATCTTACCACTAGTTCGTTCAAACTGAATCCAGCCCACCATTTTAGGCTCGTTATAATGTCGAACCCGTCAACACAGGTTTTCCGTCAAAGCTCATTGGCATACCTTCGACGGCCTTTAAAAAGCCTAGGATAGTCTCTGAAATCCCATCTCATCCACCCAATGACTCAACGCGGCGCATACTTCCAGAACAACCTCGGAGGACAACCAAGCGCTTCCTCTCCAACCCCATATCCTCCGACACCTTATAGCCAGGCACGCCGCTCACCACAGGAGACAACGCCGCCAATACATTATTCAGGATTGAGTGGTTACGGAGGCTCTGGTACTTCGTTCATTGTTACACTTCAGCGGTTTTTGACGATACATCCTCACAGGCGCCGGCCAGACACCCGAAGTCGCCATCTCCCATAGATCCCGTACATCCCTTGGACAGGCTCATCACTCTAACCCCTCTACCGAATATCCGAGGACACATCATCAGCTGTCGCACTCGCATACTCCAGCTCCATGGGATGGTCAATCACCACAGCCGTATGGATATGCGCACGTGTCTTCTTCATCTTACTCAGGGCAGTCGTGGCCGGCGAACCATACTCAGCCCATAGGGCAACAAAGCTATTACCAGCGAAATGATCTACACGACCAAGGCGCGCAGTACATGGGTATGGTCGGTGTCCCGAACGGAGCAGTACCACGCGGACCATCATCTGGATCGTCCATGGTTTCTGCGAATCACTCGTCCCAACAGTGGGCAGGCTCTTCAGGCGCCACATCGGATCCTCAGTCTTTCTACATGTTCAATATGCGAGATAATGACTCACACCTCCGACCTTCGCCGGATATGCCTGCAAGCGGCTACACTTTCTCACCTGCACCCTCTCCATCCTCGTCACCATCGCCTTCCCGAGTAATCGATACGTCCCCGATCCTCGGTCCTCGCAGGGCGAGCATTGACGCCACAACAAATGTAAAACGATGTTCACATTGTCAAGCGACTTCTACACCACTGTGGAGGCGAAACCCGATGAACATGCAACCATTGTGCAACGCATGTGGGTTGTATCTTCAACAGCGAAACAAGCTCCGTCCACAGGAGCTCATAGATGCGAGTATAGAAGACGATGAGAGTACGGATGAATCGGACCTGGATCCTTCCGCGCCGAGGTGCAGCCACTGCCAGACGCACGTTACTTCAGTCTGGAGGCGAAGCAAAACAGGCGAACAGCTTTGTAATGCTTGTGGTGTGTACCTGAGACTAAGAGGGAAGCCGCGCCCTCTAAGTCTGAAGCAAAAGAAGATTAAACCACGTCCCCATTCTTCGAAGAATGCGGCGAAGTAAGAGACTATGTTACATCAGTTAGATTTTGGAGGACATTTTGTTTATTTAACAGTACAGATTTCGCCTTTCGACAGGTCTATTTATTGCGCTACAGACCAACCGTAATTCGAGTGATATCATAACCTTCAGGGACTCTTGTACATTACAGCATTGGACATTATTACCCCATCGATACATTACATCCTAACTCATAATTCATCTCTGAAAGAGTCATTTTGTTATTTTGCTGCGCATGAGTCGTCTTTCGGTGCCTCAATGTTGTGGAATCGAATTTCCGATTAATCCGGACGATCCAGGCTGTCGAGGAAGTCGTTTCTACGATCATGTAGAGCGAATGCGGATAAGCCCATAATAATTAGATCGCCGCTTGCGATGTACCAAAGTAGTCATCCAGGGACAACGCGGATTATAATTCTGGAATGGGTCGTCGGCTGATGGACGAATAATTCAATCGGGTATAGTGGAAGCGATGGGTTGAAGGATCGACAAAGAACTATTCGTAAGCGCGCCGTGGGCACCACGTCATATTTAGGTATTGGTAGTTCTAATTCTTCGCATGACTGAGCCGGCCCTTGAATTAGGAACGCCAGTTCCGGTTTTCCGTTTGCATGAGAAGAAATAGTCAATAGCGTGGGTTGACGAACTGGATCAGATGTTGAATCCAGTCTGCAAGGCTGTATCATCCCTAATACGGACCGCAATGCGGAGTATGCAAGGACATAGCACTGTATGTGTTTCAGGTGGTTGACAACGGGCTTCTTGGACAGACTACTGTCGTAATTGGTTGATAAATTACGCAGGAGCTTTAAAGCTGTGCTGTGGGGTTCCCAGGGTTGCCTTGTAGGCAGATCAGCTCCTCGAGGATGAACCTGAAACGCTTTCCAGTGCCTGTGCATGTTCATTTACGAACGTGGTTGAGTGCAAGGGTGACGCTTATTTCAATTTATTTGGCAATGCATTCTGAACCAAATAGGTTCAAAATCCTATTCCACTGCCCAAATGGCATGGGTTATTCTTGACTATCTCTGCTGCTTCAGATGTCCAAAACGTCATGATGAGGTACCTGACATGGAGGATGAAAGAAGATATTTGATTCCCCCACCTCCTGATGATGACATGTAAGCCAAGTCTGTGCTATTTGCAAAAACGCCTAAAATGCTGTAAAATCAAGGTTCGAAGATGCGTTGTTACATCAACGGAGGTTGGATGAACAACTTGGGGGTATTATACGGTCTAAAGGAGGGTAAGTGACACTCAGAGCACAGCCTCGTCATATGTAACACCGCTATACAGGAAGATGGTCAATGTCACTTCTCATCTGCCTTTCAACCTTCACAATAGAGCATTGCCTGACGACTCACTTGCAAATTCCCGTTCAGGATCAAGGTCCGTGGACCTACACCACGCTCAGGGATACGAAGACGACCGGTTACGACCACGGCGTTGGTCCTCCCAAGAACGATACAGAACTGAACCCCGATCCCGACCTCCCAGCGTTTATGACCGCCAACGACCTTACAGCCGTCCGTCTTCACCAGAGTCTGTCTACAGAGATACAATCCGTCGGGAGCCCATCCTCAATCTGAGATTAGTTGGCTACGTTCCCCCCAGTACCCGTGGACGGAGCATGTCCAAAAATTCTGATACAGCAAAAAAGGAATCACCAGGCCCCGAGATTTCCAGGTCTATAAACTCGTCAGCTGGTACACCTCCAGTATGTGGCATGTGACCCCTATCGTCTCCGCGCTGACTTAAAACAAATATCAGCAGGAACCCCATCAATTACAGCTCCAAGGTGTAGATCTAATATGTACAAGTTGGGGAGACTGATGATGATACGTATGTCTGCTTTGCCATCGTCTCGTCTATTTTTTCGTCTCTGATTAAAACATGATTGATGGCGATCGGAGACGAATATTGGCGGTGACAGCTTTGAACGTTTGAACGTTTGATGCGCATGGCACAGTGACAACCCTGTGAACATACTTGCATTACATCAATACTTTCGACTATCAGTGGATACTTCCATATGCTCGTCTCCAGTGCACCGAAATATTTTAGGGTCAAAAATGTATACCATAAATAGTGTACTGGTACCGTCAGTTAGCATTAAAAGAAATTTATTGCTTGAATGCATTCCATGCGTCGTTCAGGGCACCAAACACACCATTCGCGAGCATCCTCTGCTCCACTGTCGAGTTGGTGGGATTCAGCTACAGAACCATCCATCTTAGTATCCAATAACCTGACACGACATCCTCACTGTACCTTATCTGGATGCAATTTCGCGATCGTCTTGGTATACCTGATCTTAACTTGCGCAGGCGACACTAATTCTGCCATACCCACTTTCTGCAATCCAAGCTCCGGCCACAAAACGAGATCTAGGCTGGCAAGCAACGCTCGGATGTTAGTCTCTTTCCCACCCTTCCAAGCTATGATCCTTCCATCAACGTTGTCTTTGAGCTCGTGTCTAGCTTGATCCTCCGCCTCGGCTGCGTCATTGGCTGATCGTAGCTTTGCAAGTGCCTCGGACGGTCCTGAAAGTACTTGCGGTCTTGCCGGCCGTGGTTTAGGCTTTCTAGGACCATCTATCGGTTGCGCCATCGACAAGGACGATGACGCTGCCTGAACCATCCGCCTACATCTTCCGACGCCTCTGACGGCCTCGCTTCGAATATTTGGCTTTACCCACTCCTTACCAGCAAGCGCTTCCCAGTCTTTCTTCGCATCCTCCCACTTCTCGCGCCCCTCAAATGCCTCAGCTCGACGCTTCAAAGCCTTCGTCATACCGTCTGCAAGGTCCACACTCGCTCCTTCATCCGCACGTGAGACCTTGAGTTCCCGCGCGGGATGATATCCCATGCCAATAATTCCAAGGACGACAGTGGCATCATCTACCGCCCCAGAAGAATCGCCAGTCTTTAGGCGTGCAAGTGCCCGATTATTGTATAAAGGAACGAGCAACAAATGGGAATCGGGTAACGTGGCAATGGCAGTTGCATATGCAGCCTCCGCTTCGCTGTACTGTCCTAGTTTGAATTTTTCGGCACCTCGGTCCTTGTGCTGCGTTGATATTGATATAGCGGATGAAGAGGCTGACACTACGCTCGCACGGGGTGCCGCGCGGACAGGCGAGGGAGCGCGAGGTGTACCTGTCCTCGTTGTGTTTCCCGCTTTGGGTGACGGGTCGACCATTTCGGGGTCGGTTTTCGGTTTTGGTTTTCCACGCCGCCATGGAGAAACATACGCTGTCGGCTCGTTTGATGACAGTAGGTCAGCTGCTGCGGTGGTAGTAGTGGCTAGCTCAGACGAGCGTCGCGTGGAGTTAGTGCTAGCGCGTGATTCAGAAAGAGAGATTTGTTGCGAAGAAATCTGATTTCGTCGTGTGGCTTGATCGTTATCTGTATTGTCCCTGTACGTGCCTTCGGCAGCTCCCACCTCGGCCTCACCACCTGCCGTGTCTGTCATCCACTTCGGCCGACCAGACAAATGGCTCGCTGGCTTCTTAGAAGCCAAAGCAAAGTTAGATCCAGTGGCCCGTTCCTCGTATACCTTTTGTATTCGTTCCTTTCCTTCTCGCCAGAATATGCTTGCCTTATTAAGCATACCAAATCCGATCTCGCTTGCCTGAGCAATCAATTTATCTGCTTGTTCCTGCAGATTTTGCTCATTGTCGCGTTGCAAACTAGATGATCTACTTCTTTCTTTTATTCGATCTCGATGGCCACGGGGAAGCGCGGGGACGTTTGCTGGAGATTGACGTCGTGGTGTGGGAGGGTGGGAAGACGAGGCAGCTCCATTTGAAAGGAGCATCTCTAGCGCTCCCTGAACGTCTAGCCCAGTATCCGTAGCAGCAAGCGCTACCCGTGCTTGCTGCAGTGAGAAACCCATCTCGACAATTTGTCCGAGGATATGCGGTGGTGGGCTTACAGGCCTCGAATCCACCTGTTTGCTGCCACGCGTATTCTGGAGCGTTTCCTGCTTTGTGTGAGAAAATAGTTCAGCACTATTATGAAAACCACGCACGTTCTCTAAAGGTCGTGGGATTGAATCAATGGGTTTTCCAAGGTCACCGAGAATATCATCTTCGTCCTCGGCACCCTGACTTAACAAACCATCGTTTAGGTCATATAGCCCGGTTTGTTCGGGAATGGAGACCGTCTGTGGCGACTGGCTATCGGCCGTCATGAGATCATCCATGTCCCAAAGTTGGCGTGATCGTGGGGGATCAGGTGTTGATAACTTTGTGCTGGCCGCGGAAGTACCGGCTGGATTTGCAAAGTCATCCAATCCCCAATCATCATCAGTGGAAGATGGTTTCGCTTCTGTTGGTTTCGTCGAACCCGCTCGCTGTGGTTGCGATAGAGACCCAAAACCCCAATCGTCGTCGTCTAGAGTAGAGTTTGATATGACCTTCGAAGCAGTAGACAGAGTTGAAGTTGGATTAGCGAGTGAGTCCAAACCCTGCCAAGCGGATGCCGCAGATCTATTGGTCTGGTGCCTTTTTAGTTGGGCTTCTAATCGTTGTTGCTCGGCTTTCGCTGCGCGTTCTGCTATGGTCATCTGAGGGCCATTGGCGTTTGAAGAGATGGAGCCTCCCAAAAGGTCTTGAAATGCGTCATTACCGTTCGGAGGCTTGGGCCCAGGTGCTTTAGGCTGGGAAGAAGGCGTTGGCTTTGATGGTACATTTGTTCGTGAATTAGATTGCGTATTAAGAGAGGAGTTTCCAGATGCCAAAAGAGAGAAAACGTCCGGCGTCTTTCGTGTCGTGCCGCTGCCTCGAACCTGCGATGGAGCGACGGCCGATCCGCCAAGAGTTTTGGGTACATCTAGCTTAGAGGGCGTTGAAGAGTTCCAGAGGTCAGAAAAAGCATCAGACATAGCTGGATAGCACTGGTCTAACTTGAAAAGGGTCTAAAGCGTCGTCACCGTGAATGATACGTTCGTCACTGTGCCAGGCGTTGATGAGAACTATTACGTAATCAGGAATTATACCGTTCCGAGATGCCGAACTTTTTCATAACGGATGCTTTGTCGTCTGCTCTCTTCCACAGCGCGGCGCGGGTGTCAGATAAGGCCTCAATGCAGTTTTTCTAGTTCAAGGAGCCGAGCTGAGGTTGAAAAACCATATTACATCACAACACCCATCTTCTATCCTAATGCTGGTGAGAACGGCTGTCGTCATATTGAACTCTGACTGATATTTCTACTACAGCACCACACATTGGTCACTTGTACTCTCTCGTCGTTGCGGACATTTATGCTAGGTTCCAAAGACTCGACAATCCTAATAGACCCGTCTACTTCCTAACCGGCACGGATGAACACGGGTTGAAAATGCAAAGGGCAGCAGAGGCGAAGGGAATACCGCCCAAGGAGTTCTGCGACAGGCAAGCTGACGTGTTCCGCGTGGGTTTGTATTACGCCCTGTTCGGCATTTTTATGCTTACATGGCCGACAGAGTCTGGCCAAACATGCCCAGATCAGTTACACCCAATTTACGCGGACAACGAGCGACACGCATCATAGAGCGGTGGAGCATGTTTGGGTACGCCCAAGTTCTCATTCCCGAGAAAGCAGCTTATAGAGTCATGACTGCTAGCGAACACTCGACGCAAAAGGCCTCATCTACAAAGGCAACTATTCGGGCTGGTACTCTGTAACAGACGAGTGTTTCTACACGGACGCTGAGGTGTCCAAAGACGGAACATCGAATATGGTATCCCTCGAAACAGGATCGTCCGTCGAATGGCAAGAGGAAACGAACTACATGCTACGGTTGTCGGAGTTCCAGTCAGCTCTGTTAGATCATTACCAGGCTGCTCCCCACTCCAATATTATATTCCCACCGCATCATCAAAGTCATGTTATAGATATACTCTCAGAACCTCTTGAAGATCTTTCCGTATCCCGGCCACGGTCGAGGTTATCCTGGGGAGTACCAGTTCCAACAGACCCTGATCAGACCATATATGTATGGATTGATGCGCTGCTTGCTTATCTTTCTGGCCGTCAATACCCCTGGAACACATCTACCGGGCATGAATCACCAGCAACCTACGGTTGGCCAGTTGATTTGCAAGTTATCGGAAAAGACATTCTTCGGTGCGCGTTTCCACCTGTTCCCGTCTCCAGACCACTGACGTACATATCCAAGGGCAGTTTCCATGCCATATATTTCCCTGCGTTGCTTCTTGCTTTAGACTTGCCGTTGCCTAGGCGACTGTTATCTCACGCCCATTGGACAGTTGGGCAAAAGAAAATGTCAAAATCACGGGGAAATATAGTTGATCCGTTTGAAGCTATCGACGCATTTGGGATAGATGTTGTTCGGTACTATCTGGCCCGCGTCGGCGGTCGGTTTAGGCATGATGTCGGTATGCCCATTCTGCCTGCATCCTAACATGTACTGACTCCTATAACTAGACTGGTCAGACGAACAACTGAAAAAGCATTTCAAAGAAATCCGGGCATTCCTTGGCAATACCTTGTTGCGTATAACTTCCGAGCGCATCAAGGACAATATGAAGGGTGCCAGTGTTCTAACACTGGAAGACATATTACGGGATACAACTTCGCCGAATGCTTCTATTATCGAAGCATCGCAAGCATTAGCAGAAAACATGGCTAGCCTCCTAGAACAAATGGAGGTTGCCGATGCTATTGCTCGAGTTGTAGAGCTCCTTCGACAGGCAAGTTGCGCCCGTCACTCACGGTTGACGAAGCCTCATTTTTCTAATTTTCGTAGGTGAACAAGGTTATGACCGACATCGCTCCCTGGGAACCTACTACAAAACCAGATGTTGTATATACAACATACCTTACATCGGTTGAAGCGTTGCGAGTCGTGGGAATCTGCTTGCAGCCTTTCACACCAGGCGTAGCTTCGCATCTTCTTGATGCGCTACGGATACCTCGGGAAGAACGCAACTGGGAAAATGCGAGAGCGCTTCGGGATCACGTTGGAGCTGTTGAAGGTGTCAAACTCTTTTGATTTGCGTTTGTTCTAGTAACCAAACATGCCACAATACCACATTTCACTCGTTCATGCACTAAATTATCGTCGCGTTGGTAATTCGTTGTATGATCGGGAGGCGTAACGCAAAAAGTTAATTTTTTTCCTCCAATGGGCGCTCTGAACGGAACCCATCCCAACGTATCGACCTGACACGATGAGGCGATTAACTCGTCCAATGATTTTTAAAAAAAGGCTGCGCCATGTTCATCTAAGCAGTCTTTGGGCAATTACGTGGTTTTGGTCCTTGCTGGGAACATTTGACGTTCTGGTATCTAAATGCACAGAATATAACGTAGGAGCCGATCTCAGTGCGGACTAGTGGCCCTAGACTTCATCGATCCGACGTTGTCGCCAGCTTCATACTTCCTGTGTTTTGGATTCTTATCCCTTGCTAAAACCGGCTTGACCTATCTTATCAATTACGTCTGCACTCGCGCTAAAACCTCCCCGAAATATACTCAATGACCAAGAAAATGGAATAGGTTCCGCGCTTTACCAAATCAACAGCTTTCACAATCCGATCAACTAGTAGTGTGTAGTAGCCAAACAAGTGGCTCTGCTATAATCGGTTTACTGGTATTCCAAGGATATAAAAACCACCCCGTTCGACACCCCAAAGTTCTTCAGGTTCCCCCGTGCCCCCTTAAACGGTTCGTCTCTGGTCTATGTACTCACGTCTTTTCAGAACTTGACATATGCCCGAGCGGGAGGCTGAGGTTAAGGATTCGACCCAGTGCATTTGTACATTACTCATTCCTCGCTGCTGCTGGAAACGGGAATAACTGTTTTCCAATCACAGTTTGAGGTATAAAGTGGTTCACGCAAGGCTACCTATTGCGTTGTAAAGAATATATTGCCTAGAGAAATGCGAGGAACGAAACCTATCCAAACCAACGTCATTGAATCCAATATATTGGTAATATGATCACGATGATTGTAGACTTGCGCTTGCAGTGATAATTTCACTCGGAAAGCGCTCAGAAAAGTGAGTTGAGTTGGATCATCATCATCATCAGCGCCGCTGAACGATGATTGACGGCAGGTTCTAATGAGAGGACTCTGATAAGCCTATCTAGTTCGAGACCATGTACTGCCATTGTCTCCAATTCTTAGAATAGTGTAGACAGTAGAGTAACATGCGCAACTTGAAATACTTAGTTGTATGCATGCACGGCGCTCCTCACCCAGCATATTGTGGTCCAATGACTCAAAACTATATCGCCATCACATTGACACAGAAATGCAGCTTTGCAGACATACACGAGCAGATGAATGGTATTATCATACAACCACTGCGTGAACGTCAGTCCTCATCTTCTACGAGCCCAAACATTTCCGTCATAATTTCTTCTTGCCTTCCTTCTGGCCCCTGTCCTTGTACTAACCTTGCTACATGTTCCTGCAGCAGCATTCCTACGGCGACATGGCGTCAATCCATCGAAAAAGGGATAGAAAACAATTGAAAGGTTACCCAGTGCTATCAATGCCGAGCCGTCCATTACCTTGTACATATCTTGTTGGTGTTTCCTTCGAATGTCACGCAGAGTCTTCGCCTGTCGGTACGGCGAAGCTTTTGACTTGAGCGTGGATCTATCAGAATCCTGTTGGTGACCACCTGTTTTTATTTTCGACATTTCCTTGGATTTCCTTTCTTCCCTGTGTACCTTTGCAAGGTCCAACAGCTCACGACGATTTGTATAGACCGAAGCTGTAAAGTAGTGTATGGCCTTGAGCAGCTCCTGCCAAGTGTATTCAATGTTAAGACTTTAACTAAAATGAAGAACGACATACAGACGAGGGCACCGCTAAACAAGGTTCCTGTGTCTGGTTAGAGTAAGAGGATGAGGCATGGAGCACGTCAAGGAACTCCAAGGTTTCGTCGTTAAACCGTTGCCTTTTCACTATTCGGGGATCCTTACGACTCAATGCCTTCTTTTGTTTCCGTTCGTTCTCGATAAGAACCCGTTCATTTCCCTTTTCTACTTGTTCTTCACTGTTTCCAAGCGACCCATACTCACGTCCTTCATCCGTACCTTGCGGGATATACCTCGTTCCATGTACTATCCCTAACCCACCTGCATCCGTTGCGATCCAGTTACCGTTCGCATCCTTAACAGCAAATTGCCTCCTTTTACGCAGATTATAGTTATTGTCTGATTGTTGTACGCGAGTTCCGTCCCGATGTAAGCGGAGGCTGGCATAATCATAGACTGTGCTCAAGCGCCGGTTTGCCATGGGCGCAGGAAGCAGTTTATCTACGGCTTACGTGATACAGATAAGATAATGCTCTAGTTTATCGGACCATCTCAAAATCTTTTTTGTCTCTCAACAACGACAGAGGATGACGCTACCTATCGAGAAAGCATTGATACGAAACCAATGGCCTGATTCCATCCCAACACCCACCGATTCTTCATCAGAATCGACAAAGTTGGCTTACGACGTGATAAATGGTAGGTTCGGCGACGTCCTTACAAGTCGGCCTGCCAAGGAGTTGCTCCACACACGGAACTGGGACGGACATCTGGAAGATGTCTTCGATTCTCTTACTACACCTGGGGACGGGGAGGAAGCTGAATTAATTCAGTTGGTTATCGCCATCGCCCTGCTACACGCTTTTATCCAAGCAAACTGGACAGGTCCAGACCTCAACTTCCATCCATCCGACCTATTTCATCATTCATCAGTTAAAACCGTCGACGAAGACCTTAACGCAAAGGCAATTTCAGAACTCGCGTATGGAGGCGAACCCGCGTACCATCTCGCTAAATGCCCTATCTACCTTCGTCTCGCGCAGATGATTCTTTTGCCACGTGCATACCAGGAAGGAGAAATAACAAAGTTGAAGCGGTTACAAACGGCGCCATGGTGGACACTCTGTCTTA
Source organism: Amanita rubescens (assembly GCA_015039365.1). Classification (NCBI taxonomy): domain Eukaryota; kingdom Fungi; phylum Basidiomycota; class Agaricomycetes; order Agaricales; family Amanitaceae; genus Amanita; species Amanita rubescens. The sequence continues at coordinate 27,581 of WION01000053.1, forward strand.
CCCTTCTCCACCAGCAAATCCTCGATGAAACCGTCCCGCCACCTGAGCTGTTTACTTCCGCTCTCTCATCATCCGTCGAATCTCTTGTCTCCACTTTCACTCCAGATTTTTCCGACTCTGATGAGCCTGGTCCAGATGCTGACCTTTCCGCCCGTGTTTTAGTCACCCATGGCCTCCTCTGTCACCTCCTCTCGCAAGACAAGTTAGCATCCTCTTTTTTCGCCCTTGCTATCAAAGCCACTGGGCTTCAGCAGGAACTTACAGGTGCTCTTGGGAAACGTACCAGATTCCAGCAAGAGGACTTGAGCCAATTGATCGTGTTAGCTGAGAGCAAGCTAAAAATTAAATCTACGGAGACAGGCCTCAAGCCAGTCGCAACAACGACAGAGGCCGCGACAGATACCAATCCGACGGTTCCCAAATCCTTCGCCCTCAACGATGACACGCTTCTTGAAACGACTCAATATGCCCCCACCTCATCCCCTGAGTCACTTTCGCCCTCATCACAACCCGCGCTACATCCACTTGATCAGACCATTCTTCTTGCTCTCGCACAGACATTGAAAGCGACATCTCCCTCCGATCCGCTCACATCCTCCCAGCTATCCGCATACACCTCCCGCGTGCTCTTCCACCCCCAAAATTGGTCTATACATACGATGGCGCTCCTATCCCGTTCTCGCTTAGAAGCAAACAGAACGCGCACCGTCGAGCGTGGAGTTTTGCAAATCCAAGCCTTAGTCGATCAGATGCCCGCAACGGACGGAGAGCAGGAGGGTAAGTCCGAGAGGGAAAAGGCTGCAAGCGCGCGAGAACGGCTTGAATACTTTTGGGAGATTCTTTTGCCCAGTCGATGGGCGCTGGAGAAAGAATTGGCGGAAAAGTTCTTCTCGCTAGGGGTCCTGAAGTCCGCTCTGGAGATTTACGAAAGGTTGGAGACGTGGGAAGAGGTCGTCAAATGCTACGCTGCGCTTGAAAAGCCAGCGAAAGGGATCGAGATTGTGAAGGACCTGTTGGCTGGTCGCAAAAGGGAGGCGGAAGTCGTAATCGTGGATGGAAGAACGACGATATCAAAGGAAAGAAGAAAAACGCTGGATAGAGCGAGAGAGGCGAAACTGCTATGCATCTTGGGCGATTTGGAACCAACTGTTGCCATCGAGCACTATACGCGGGCATGGAGTGTGTCGGGGCAGACGTCCGGCCGAGCGATGCGCTCCCTTGGTGGTGTATACTTCTCGCAGGGGAAGTATAATGACGCCATCGATTGCCTTAGGAAGAGCGTAAAGATCAACCCTCTCGTAGCGCGCGCATGGTTCATACTGGGATGTGCGTGCATGAGGGTTGAAGATTGGGAAGGGGCCAGGGAGGCGTTCACTAGATGCGTCAAGATCGATGAAGAAGATGGGGAGAGCTGGAGCAACCTAGCGGGCGTCTATTTGAGGATGCCTGCCGCGCCGTCGACTTTGTCCAACCCTGATACCGATAGGGGAGGTGCGACAGATGAGGAACAGCTACAACAGAACACTGAGAGAATTCCGATCGAGCATAAGCTTCTCGCGTACCACGCACTCAAGCAGGGTCTGAAGTTTAGTCACAACAACTGGAAAATGTGGTACAACTACATGATCGTGTGTGTTGATGTGGGCGAGTTGGCCGAAGCTGCGAGGGCGCTGGGTAGGGTCGTTGAGGAAACTAGTGGACGGTCCGTTGCCGCTTCAAGTCCGGAGGAAGATAGAGAAGCTGTTCTCGATTTAGACGTCGTCGATCGCCTGGTGGACGCTGTAGCAAAAGGATCGGCTGGATCGGCTGAAGTGGAAGCTGCGTCTTCAGTTGATGAGAAGGAAGCGGAGAACGTTCCGCGTGAATCCACTGGTCTCTCGCGGATAGTCACCAACTTGTTCGAAAATACACTATTACCAAAGATATCGTCATCCCCACGGCTCTTCCGTGCCTACGCAAGATTGATGACAGTCCTGGGAAGGTGGGATGACGCTCTAAAAGCCTATTTGGATGCGTATCGGGTAGGCATAGCAGGCACTTGGGGTTCTGATTCGGGTCAAACGCAGGAAGAGGAGGATGAACCTTCAAGGTTCAAAGCTGCTGTTAAGGAAGTGGAGGAGATTGTAGACGTATTGAGGAATTTTGGGCCGAGGACAGAAGGGGGGGACAAGAGGTGGAAGATGCAGGCTAGGAGTGTCGTGAGAACCCTTTTGGCAAGGGCCAAAGATGAGTATGAGGGTGAAGAAGGGTGGGATGACTTGGTTCGATTACGAGACGAGTTGAAGGCGGAATAAAATTTCATAACTGGTCGTAGCATAACAGACCTTCCATTCTCAAGTCAAAACTTGCGACCTACGAGATCTAGAGTTACAACCCGTGCGTGACAGTACTAGTACTGTCCGGAAGGGGATCGGGCACATTCGTCATCACACTTTGTTCTTATCTTTCGGAGTCGCCTGTTTGAAGCTTAACTTCCATTCAGCACGTGGTACCGTGGTGCGCGGCCCGAGTTGAGCTTCGACAATAACGCAGAACCTACCAAAGGGGAGCCCGGACTGTTTCAACGGCTCGAGCAAGGATGGGACACGGTACTTTTTCCGGTCATGCCATTATACGAAAGTCTTGCACGGCGAAGATAACAAGACAGGTTGTGGTATTTTGCGTATTTTGGGGTGTCTTTTTGATGCGTTTTCAAAGTTGCCTAGGTCCTAGATGAACGTATTTTCAGCGCCGGCTCCGACCCGGATTTTTTCAAGGTTAAAAACTGCGGCTGATATATCCCGTCCACTAAACGACACCGAAATGGGACCGACGAAAGAAAGGGCGTGACCGCGAATGTCATGACCGTGTCACAAGGTTGGCACTAACCGAAGATTTTCCTCCTTGGGGCAACTGTCTGGTTCATAGCGGGAAGGCAGAACCCCACCGGGACACCAAGTAGATTTGAAGCAAATGCCTATGCGGAGCACAAGCAAACGGGGCTACATTCTCTGAGTACAGAGAGCCAGACTGGTAAGTAAGCCCCACATGACCGCTATTTATAACGCTCATGATCCATACAGCATGGAAGATGAGCTAAATATCGTGCCGCTTTGCTTTCGATTTCTAGCCTGCTCATGTAACAAAAGGTTTAGCTGTCCAACACACATAGTACACGAATGTGCGCGTGTTAAAAAACCAACGAATTTGACAAAAGCTTCAAAACCAACTTGAAATCTACCCGATGGAGAAAAACATAGTATGACCCTCGGGCCTGAAGGGTAACAACGTGGTCCTCTCAACCGTTCCACACTATAATCATAAAATGATGGGAAAAGATAAAAAGGCGTTTACGAGGCCCAGAAATCAATACATACATAAATCCACCCCAATCACGAAAAGATCCACGAGGCTTAGTAGAATATGATACGCCAAGGCCCAACTACTCTTTTCGATCTTTACCATCGGCTGACCCGTGATGCGTGATTATTGATCAACTATATACGTCACCGGTGACCGCAAGACGCACGAATAGGGGATGTTTTTCATGTTTCAACTACCCAAGACTTAACCCCGGCTGCGATTACTATTGTGAATTTGCAACGAAAAAACACGGTCTCGGTCGGCCATCCGCCGCATAGAAAGGCAGTTTACATTCACGGTAACGTATTCATTTTGCGGAAAGAGGCAATTCCACATCGTTGTTCAAAGTTTCTTGGTCGGGGATTTCCGGTACTGAGGGGGGTTCGTGGGCACTGGGTGGGCGATCTATCGCCAATTGACTAACCGTGTTCGGACCGGATTATAATTTGTGCATGCGAGATGACTCCGAGGATCGCCCTCGGCCCTATGTGCATGAAATTTAGGCGTAGTAAAGTATTGAGTAGTACGAAAGCGATATTGGATACATTGGCAAAGATCATATAACTGGCTACACGAATGTTCGGACGGAAGCGCTGAGATATTTTATTTATATTCATTGAACGAAAAAGTGAGGAGAATAGGAACTCGGGAACGAACGGGGGTAAAAATTCGGTTTTAAGCATCTGGCCAGCCCATGGTTTGGGCCATCAGATTGAGCGTGAGGGTGGTGAGTATTTCGGTGATGATGCTCATCCCGGCTGGTTTGATGGTGAGCTTGGCGCTATGTTCGTCGTCTGGATCGCTCAATTCCCATAGGGCAAGCGTAGTCCTTCCATCGATACACTGTAGCACGTGGGAGGAGGCAAAACGCGAACGTTAGCGCCGCAAAGCAAATGAACAGAAGGTATAGAGTCATACCTCCATCTTCCTGGTACTTTTTTTCCACTTGCATTCCCTCCCACCCATAGTCGTGAAATATCTCGATGAGCTTCCTTCGCTTTTTTTCTTCATCAAGTTGGACATTTGGATATTAGTACGGTTGTTCCCATATATGACATATCCTGGACGATTTTCTGGACCGAGATAATAGAATGAGTTGTCTGGACCCATGATGGAGGGGTGCTGTTGGGCCCAAGGTGCTTCCCTTGTTAAGCGGATGATGGGGTTGGGCGATCGACCCACTTCTTCCCTGCGGATGAAGATTAAACCGGTCACGAGCGAAGCGAGAGAGAGCAGACACTCACACTGTGCAGGCTAGACGACCTTCCAGGTCTTTCATCTTCAGGTTAAATGGGTTGTCACCGTATTGGAGGAGGACTTGCGGTTGCGACATGGTGGTGGCTAATGATTACCAACAAGAAGGGACTCAGTCTATAATGAATGGAGATGCAGCGGTGATGGAAGTGGTGTTGTTTAAAAGAAGAAGGTGTTGAATGATGTTGGGACGAATCCAAGATCCTTTATGTGTCGCCATCGATGCGATTGTAGTACGATTAGGTACCAAAAAAAATTGATATTCCCGTTGGATCCGCTCGAGAATCAGGGAGGTGGCAAAAAGGGTCACGGTCAAACTTCTCAGCCACTGGGAGTTTAGTATTTCCGCAGAGTCCCTTCATAGGTAGGCTCGGAGGCGGAAGGGTAACGCGAACCAGGCGCGGCAGTCGAACCACAAGAGGCTTATCTTTATCTATGCTGTTAGTCATTGTCGAAAAATTGCAACCCGGGAACCCCGAAGGGGAAAGAGGGCACCACTCAAAAAACAAGAGTAACCCGATTTAGAACAACGGAATGATATAAAGCTGACACAGCCACCGCTGTTTTTCCCCACGTGGGTCCACGTTGACCACGTTTTCATCGCGTGCGCGGTCCCACGTGTCCGTCTTTGCCACGTACAAGGGACGCCGGAACAGCGATGGCGATTTTGAAAGTTGAGAGGCGGTCAGGGCACGCTGTGGGGTCGACAGAGAGCAATGAAACATATATTTTAGGTAAACGTAAACCCGCCGTTAACCCTGACCTAGTCCCATCTCAATTATATACATCGGATGCATCTTCCGGTTAGTCGTACACTACGAAATTAAAAGATTGGTCAGATGACAAAACGGAAGGTATAAGAGTGCGTTTCACCGTGTATAACGCCTGCATAAGGGCATTAGAATGTAGTAAAGAACCCGCAGAACAAGGCGGCGTACACACCATAAAACAGGGTCCATACGAGAATAAACGCAAAAATGTTATCCTGCCCAGGATTCGCTAGTTCGGTCAAGCCCCCTGGGAAGTACTTTCTCGGATTGCCCCGGCAGTTGATGGAATGGGTGCAGATTGTGGTCAACAGAGTTGCGGCGATGAATAAGACGAACCCGGCCCAATTGTCTAATCCGAGTATACCGGCGACTGCTCCTGTAAAGCATGCGGAAATGAACTTGACCGTGAGTAGAGTAGAATTGGCTATGATATTTGGCTGGTAGATGCGCTGGGCAGTCGCATCTGCGTTCCCTTCCATGATGACGGCGTAAAGTAGAAAGGATAGGAAATCACGTGACTTGACGAATTGAGAGTGAGAGTCGTCGAATCAAAAGCGCAGGAGGATGACTTCAACCGGATCCACCACGACCGCCAGCAAGCGCCCGCTGTCTGGCTCTAGCCGCACCGGTGCGGATAGTGCCTCCTCATTTATCTCAAAATTCCCGCGACACTCCATGCAGGATGGCCCTAGCATCAAGGTGGGCGTCTTGGGCGCAACGGGTACTGTCGGTCAGCGATTTTTAACTCTGCTAGCGGATCATCCTTGGTTTGTGATCCATGCCCTCGGCGCGTCTCCAAGATCTGCGGGAAAACCGTATGCAAAGGCCGTTCAGTGGAAGCAGACGACGCCGATTCCGCATCAGGTGGCAGATATGATCGTTCACGAGTGTAAACCGGAGAATTTCATCGACTGCCAGATCGTCTTTTCTGGCTTGGATGCAGATGCTGCTGGCGATATAGGCAAGCTTTATTATCGTGCTCTTGATCAATCACTGATCTTTGCTTGCAGAAGCGGCGTTTAGATCCGCCGACCTTGCCGTATTCTCCAATGCCAAAAATTACAGGAGAGATCCGCACATCCCACTCATCGTCCCACTCGTCAATCCTTCCCATCTTTCCATCATCCCACAACAGCAAGCCTTACACCATCCGCCCCTAAAAAAAGGCTTCATTGTGACAAACGCCAACTGCTCTACGACGGGACTGGTTATACCCCTCTGCGCTCTCGAGAAAGCATTCGGACCAATCGAATCGGTCCTCGTCACGACAATGCAAGCCATCTCTGGCGCAGGGTACCCCGGCGTACCTAGCCTCGATATCCTAGACAACATCGTACCTCATATCGGAGGCGAAGAAGAAAAGATGGAGTGGGAAACACTCAAAATTCTCGGTGGGATCGCAGAATCAGACGAGGGCTCTAAATCATTCGATATGCACGCGAAGCACCCACTTAGGGTCTCTGCGTCGTGTAATAGGGTGCCCGTCATAGACGGTCACACAGAGTGCGTATCGGTCCGATTCGCGAGGCGTCCGCCGCCGAGTCCGCAGCAAGTCCGGGAGGCGTTGATGGCGTTCACTCCCGATACGCAAGGTTGCCCGTCGGCTCCTCGGCATGCGATTGTGGTCCATGAACAGCCTGATAGGCCGCAGCCGAGGCTGGATAGGTACTTCCAGAACGGAGCGGGTGTGTCTGTGGGCCGCGTGAGGCAATGCCAAGTGTTGGATATCAAATTTGTGGTTTTGTCGAATAATGTGTCGATTGGAGCTGCGACGAGCAGTCTTATTAACGCGGAGCTGGCGGTGCTGAAGGGCGTCGTGGCGGTGTGAGGATCTGGGTTATAGAGTTCATGTAAAACTAAATCTAGAATTGTATCACTACACCATCATCATGTCACATGCCGATGTAGTAGAACCAGTCTCAGCTGGAACTTCGCCACTAAAAGCTGCTATTTTTCAAAGACTACACCCACGAGTGTATTTGGAACGCTTCGTATCAGAAAACGTCAGACCAGACGGGAGACAGTTTGCCGAATGGAGAGATGTGTCGATAAACGTCGGTGCGTACTCGCAATTCTATCTATCTAACGCGATTTCTTATATGGCTTTGGAAAAGGCTCGATATCGACAGCTAATGGTTCTGCACTTGTACGAATGGGACACACAACGGTAGTATGCGGTGTTAAAGCAGAGATCGCTGAACCAGAGTTGGAAAGACCTAACGAAGGATTTTTAGGTACGATTCTTTTTTTTTTTTTTTTTTCTCAGTAAAAAGCTACGAGCTCTTACTATTACAGTACCCAACCTCGACCTTCCAGCTCTCTGTTCATCCAAATTCAAACCAGGTCCACCATCCGAAGATGCACAGGTCTTTTCCGACAGACTAAACGAAGTGATCCTCGCCTCTGGCATGCTTTCCCTCTCGTCTTTGTGCATACACCCCGGGAAAGCAGCTTGGGTACTCTACGTCGACGCGATGTGTATCAACTATGACGGAAACGTGTTGGACGCGGCGTTATTGGGTATGGTGGCAGCACTGAGGAACAGTAAGTGTTGTTGGATCATCCTCGCTTGCTCCTAGAGTAAAAACTGAGAGTAGTCTGGTTTAGCGCAACTCCCGAAACCAACGTTTGTTGAAGAGTCTGGAAGAACGATTTGTTCACGCGAAGAAAAGGTAGCGCTTGAGATAGACAATGCCAGGCTACCTTTTTCCATGTCTTTTGGGTTATTTGATTCGTGAGTTGTTGTCGTTGTGTGCGATGTAATCTCACTGATATATGCGATGGCGGTACTAGGACGCACATCTTTTCTGATCCGACTGCGTTCGAAGAGCCTTTGCTAGATTCGACTATATCCATCGTGTTGGACGCCTCCGAGGATGATAATGTGATTTTGTTGTCTCAACATGGCTCAAGTGAAATTTCGTCGGCGGGAGACGGAGGTGATGCGCTTTCCGTATGTATGAGTACGGCAAAGGAAAGAAAAAAGAAATTGGTGATTGTACTAGAGGAGTAATGGGTGTGATGGCTACATTTGCTTGATATGTGCGTATGGTCTATAGCTAGGTGAGTTGTTGCTCTGCACAAGACTTTGTTGACTGGCTTGCGAACATAGGGAATGTAAGCATAGACATGATCGCAGAGAGCATTTTGCTACATCAGTAGACAAGTATATTGTATGGCACCAAGCGACAGCTCGTGTTGTTATCTTTGAAGTGCAAATGTAGCGCCGGCATCCTCCACCTGGTATTCTACCATCAGCTAGAGCCAAGGACGTGAGTCTTTTCTGTACAGCGGTCGTTCTTTGATTGACTGAAGAATCACGATATGCTGATGCTTGCTATGTCACGCTGAGACACTGCTTATCAGCCTTATCTGGTGCGTCCATCTGAAGCGTATCACCTCGATTATCGACAATACCAGACATGATCTAATTCTAGCAGGGAGAGGAAAATATACGTCTACATACTTTTGAAAATACGGTAAGGGGTAAAAACGTAAAAAAGTGAAAACTACCTGTCCGATAAAAGTGCAACTAATCTACGCCTCAGTGCTTGACCGCGCATTTCTGCTCATGCATATCCAAACGATACCCTGAACGGCACGAGTCTACAGAAAATGGGGATCAGGATGCGGTAACCACGTTTGACAAAGACTCGACGCACGGATATAGCAAATCCCACCATCGCAAGACGCTGCACGCACGCCGCGTTCTTTGCCACAAACAGCACCTTTTCCGGTCGCTGCACATCCGCCGCAGTTGTCAAGATCAGACTTGATGTTGACGCATTCATGACGTGAACCGTGCGCATTGGTTATAGGGCAGGATGTCTGACCCCTAGGGCAATTAGAAATCTGCGTAACGGCGGCATTCATGAATACTCGGAAAAGGAGAGCACGCAAAAACTTACTGAACCATCCTCGTTAAAGAGCAGCTGCAGTTGTCGGCGCCGCCGGCTGTTGGCGTCGCCACTTGAACCGGTTGGGCACGTTACCTGGACGAGATTGAATGGCAAGCATTGGAAAGTTCACATATGGGACTTACGGTGCACTGGCCATTCGTGGCGCTCCATGTGCATTGGGAATTGATAGGTTGCTACAAAATGGTTATTGGACAGGCGGACGAACGCCAGGTTGGGGCTCACGAAGTCATTATTGCCGTGTTGGCAAACACACTAATGGTGATTTTTTTGTTGATATAACATGCACGAGCGAGGTAATACTGACGCACCTGGCCGTTAGAGTAGGCGACGTGGTAGCTGTTGGGGCAAGCTGATGCTGCCAGGGCGATTTGTACCAGTGAAACAGAGAGGAAAAGAGCGAGGAGTTTTCGCGTCGGGCTTGTATGGACGAACATTAGTGGAGAGAAGTAGCGAGGAGACAACCAGAGCGGGTCACCCTTTAAGTACATCTGAATCCATCCCTATTTTAACGTCCCTTGCCAAGGATGGTGGGGCGTGATAACATTTTTGAATTAGGAGGGCGGCTGTACTAGATAAAGGAGATTTGTGGCGCGGAGTCGAAGTTGTCGCCAAGCCAATCACCACCATGATCGGGAGCCTATTCGGTATACTGCTATAGGTTAGAGGTGTCTTTTTCTAATAGTAAACACTCGTCCCAGGGTCTGTGCTATTCCGTGTGCGCATATTGGTATAAATCATTCTCAAAAACCCCTATACGTATCTGCCAGCTCGATGACGCAACTAGACAGTATCAAGTGATATTGAAAGAACGCAACTCCAAACATCATGGCGAGGGCACAGGAAAGTAATTGTCCGATAAAAGTGCATCTAAACTACGTCTCAGTGCTTGACCACACATTTTTGCTCATGCATGTCCAAATGATATTGAAAGAACGCACAAAATACCTACTCCAAACATCATGGCGAGGGCACAGAAAAGTATTAACGTAGAAGTAATTGTCCGATAAAAGTGCATCTAAACTACGTCTCAGTGCTTGACCACACATTTCTGCTCATGCATATCCAAATGGTACCCTAAACGGCACGAGTCTGCAGAAAACGGATCAAGATGCGGTACGGCCCTTGACGAAACTCAACGCACGGATATAGCAAATCCCGCCATCGCAAGAGGCCGCGCGTACACCGCGTTCTCTCCCACAAACAGTGCCATGTCCAGTCGCTGCACATCCTCCACAGTTGTCAAGATCAGACTTGGTATTGACACACTCATGGTGTGAACCGTGCGCATTCGTTACAGGACACGACGTCTGACCCCTAGGACAATTGGAAATCTGCGCAACGGCATTCAGGAATGGATGAAAAAGGAAGGGCACAAAACGTACAGAGCCATCCTCGTTGAACTCCAGTTGTCGGCGTTTCCGGCTGTTGACACCGCTGCTTGTACCGGTTGGACACGTTACCTTTACGAAATTGAGTGGCAAGCAGAAATCCACGTTAGCGACTCACATGGCATTGATTACTCGAATCAACATAGCACTGGCATCTCGAATCGAGGTCGCGCTGCAAAAAGTTGTCGGGAAAGTGGGCATGGACTCAACCAAGTCACGACTTACGTATATAGAGCTTGAGCCATATCGGCACGAACACTATCAAATACTTCGTCTCAAGGACGGCGTAAATGAAAACAACGCGGACGTACTTTTCCATTCCTAGCGACCACCTGATAGCCAGACGGGCAAGGTGAAACTGCCAGAACGATTTGTACCAGTGCAACCGAGAAGAAAAGAGCGAACAGCTTTTGCGAGGATCCGAACATTTATGCTAGAATGCGGGGAGATATCCTGAGAGAGGCCATGAGCGCGTCGCTGCTTAAGAATCTAAATTTCCCCTATCTTGATGATGGCGCCCGAGTGTTAGGGGGTATGGACCGTGGCGCTTGTAAAGGAAGTCAAAGGTAACGTTAAGGTATCCACATATCCACACCATGACAGAACAGGCATAGCCGAGGATCTCAATTGCAAAAGGAGGTACTTCCCTCTCTTGCTTTCAGACGTAGGCAGACAAACAAAATTCGCATCCATTAGGGTACTAGCGGTCGTCACTGCAGTGCCGACACGAACCTTGCGCCTGATTTATTTATATAAAACTGTTTAAGTCTATTATCTACCAGTGTCCAAACCAAGAAAGGGTAATATTTCGGTTGTGCTTGTATTCAAACCCGTATTACTTACTTAATACTTTTCACAGAAGCAAAAATTCGCATCCATTAGGGTATCAACCGTCAACAGGGTAACGTGACCAGTAAAATGAGCAAACGTACATAAGGTACCACCTGCAGAGCTAAGCAAAAAAGGAAATGCAGTATATAGAACGTAAATTCATGTCCGTGTCTCGTCCGCCCTACCGTGGCAAACGGGACATCCTCGGCCGATCCTTGCACGGATGATAGACTCACTGCAGGCAGAAGATTCATCGGCAACCAATTATAACTCGAGACAGATCAACACTCACTATGCAATCTTCCCATTGATCTCGCGTGCTGACCCTAGCAACCCTGCACTGCGCAACACCGGATCGGGGCGCGGAGGAAGCCGATCGCTTCCGCTCAGGCAAGTGGCGTGCACGACGTGGCGACAAAGATACAAAATCACGAGCGAATCCGGTGTCTCCTGGATTGACCGCAAGCATACCGAACATGTCGTCTTCGCTGTGGGGCAAGTGGGGCAAAAAGGAAAGGAGTGAATTAGGGATGGACGAAAGGAGGTACAGAGAGGTGATGCTAACCTGTGAGAAAGAATCCGCCGGTCTGGCCATTCTGCAACTTGTGAGAGAGCTCTGCGCTGTCTCCATAGAGTATCGTCTGGCATCCCTGCAATAGGGATATCTGCAGATGGAAATCCTGGAGAATCTTGATCAGGGCGTCCTTGAGACCGGGAATCTCAAGCCCATTCTTGATCCGTCGGATGAGCCTGATCGGACTGATCTCGACGCCGACATTCTCCAACAAGCCACGTATAAACGCTAAAACGGATGTCAACAAGGTGGACATGGGTATGGTAGCGCGGAACAAACTTGGCCGTGTCTCCGAGTATCGAAGCAGATCTTCCCAGAGGTCGTCATCGTTTTGCTCTTTTGCAAACTCGATGGCCTGAATAGTGATGAGCAATGATATTATAACGAGACCAAAGGAACCTACCCTCTGCACATCTCCAAGCCTCTCGATTATCAATGTCAACGCTTGCTTGTTGTTGCCCATTTTACCCAATAGAAAGACCATCTCTGGAACTAAATCCCTCTCTTTGCATACTTCGAAAGCCTGCTCCAGGCTATAGTAGTTGCTCGCGCGGAGAAAATCGATTAGACGTGGCAAAGCATATTCAGCGTAAAGCTTGACCTTTCACGCGCCAACGTCAGCCTGAATATCATAAAGACGAATCACTGAGTATACCCACTTGCATATCGGCAAACTCGGCGACCAGATGTGGATCTTGAATGAACAAAGCGTCCAAATACAGAAAGAGGTAATAGGGCTTCTTGGTCAACTGCTGGACTACTCTGGTTATCTATCACACACCATTAGTTATTTCGTTGAGACAATGATTGCTAACGACTCACTGGAATAGCATGAATATTATCAACCAACAGCGCGATGCCCTCGCTCTTGGACGGATCGACTACCGCCCCTTCTTCCTTCCTTTTTGTCATCAACTCGTCATCAAACTCTACCAACAACAACACCTGATCCGAGACATCGGTGAACAGACTGTGCTCTCTTATCAAGTTGAACACGTTTGGTCGCCTTAGCCGAAGGTAATAAGGGAGGGCTTTCCCTGGCTGTCTGTTGATGGTGTACAGTTCAGCAAGGCATTCCATCAACTTTGTTGGTGATTTGGAAGATGAAGAAGTAAGGGTGGACGAGAACATGGACAACTTCTCGAGTTCCGAGCGGACAGCGACGATAACAGCCGAGATGTCGTATGCGTCCTTTGGCCATTCTTTGATCGTCTGTAGGAGTGCCTGAAATTACGATGTTAGATTCGCTGTATAAGGGCAAAGACCCGGCATGACCGTACCTGATGATCGTGTGCCAAAAAGTGTGCCATTATCATATCATATACCACCCGGTCCAGCGTCGGGGATTCGATAGGGGTGTAAGGTATGATGGCCTGCAACTGTCTCCGCTCGGCAAACGTGAATATCCAGCTCTCCCACCGCTTCACACTGTGCCCGCATACTTTAGGACATAATTCCGCAGCTTTATCGTACTCCTCTGTCTCATGTCATAAATCGAAGTCTTTTGATGCAGCACAAGGAAAGAACACGGACCTTGGTCTACCAAGTACTCAATGTACCTCTGCCCAATCTCGGATGAGCTCAGCGGATCCCTATCTTCGAGGTCATCCTTTGCTACGATGTCGGGCTTTTCCGCTTCTTTCTCGCTATGCATCCCATTCGTCTTCGTCGCAGCCGTCGCTCCAACCAGCTCGGCTTCCAACGCTTCCGCTTCCTCCAAAGCCTCTTCATACCGCTTCTTCTCCATTAACCACGAAATATGGTCTCGCCTATCCCTCGGCATAACCAAAACCAAATCCTTCGGACTCAAGGCGACGTAACACCTTCCCGCGTCTCCGTGACCAATTGCCGTGCCTGTTCCCAAAACAGTCCCAGTCCCAGAATCAACTTCCACCAAAGTATAATCATTACACCCCCACGCATGGAAGTTGATCACGCCCAGCGCATCCGAAACGAGCTCCTCACCCGCTCTTGACACGATCCTCATCTCGGGCCGCTCGGCTGACTTGCGCGCCTGCTTAGCCCGGTCTTCCGTCATCTCATCATCGAACCGTTCCGGAGGATTATAAGCGATAATAAGAAAACCGGTCAATGCACGTGCCTGGGCCTGCGCGCGTGCTTGAGCGGGAGAGGATAAGGGTGACGAAGGGACCAGGGCTGTAGATGAAGAGGATATGTGGGAGTAGATTGACGCGTTGGATGGATATCTGGAGTGACCTCCTGGGGCCGAAGGTTCTTTGTACAACTTTGATCCTGGGACGCTGGGTATGCTACTGGTTGTCGTACGCGTAGGACTTGGATGGCGTTCAGCGTCATTAGAATCAGTCGGAGAACGAGCGTGGTTGGAAATGTCAGCTTTGTGGTTCCCATTCCCGTGATTTGGAAGAGGATGAGTGACGAGTCCAGATATCATCGCGTCTAGTTTGAGATGTGCCGTGATTTCGACGGCATATGGGTACACTTTGGCAACAGCTGGGTTGACGGTGGACGATGACCGTTGTCGCGCGCGGATGCGTGCGACTTTGATAGTGTCAGCCCACCCAATGAGAAGCGTCGAGTCGTCTTGCCAGTATAGAGAACATTTGAACAGGTCTGCACGGGGACTGTCAGAGGCTCTGTCGATCGTAGCAAATCGGCCTTGAGATTGCGTGTCATAAATCTTGACACCCTAAAGCAAGAAAGATCAGGTCAGGGAGGGGATTCAGGGTAAAGGAATCTTGCGTACGTAGTCATCCGCCCACGCGATAAATTTGCTTCTCCACCTAACCTGCCATATTGGCCCGTCTCCCGAATGCAATACCGTCTCTTTGTGACCAATCCAGCCCCGCTCTCTCAACACCAATTTTCCACTCAAACCACCACATACGAACGCCCGTGCGCCCCGCTTTCCAAAATTGGGTTCCATCGCTACGGAGCGCATGGGTCGCTTCATATCAAATACGTACGACTCTGGCGTGGATAAAGAATGGATCACAACCTGTCCTGCGGTGAATGGAAGGGAAAGACGTTAATTAGTGTCAGTAATGGAGGTAACAGAGCGATGACTTACCGTCAATCGATGCTGTAGCTACAAAGTCACCTGTAGCATCCACAGAGATATCGACGATGGATGCCATGTGGGGTTTGTATGATTTGAGCCGCTTGCCGGAGAGATCAAGGATGTGCACGATGCCGCCATGTGTGCCCAAAGCCTAAGTAGAAAACATCAGACAAGCATCAGATAACACTTGAGTTAAACTCGTACCATGGTCCTGTTCATGATAGCCAGCGAAGAGGCCGCATCCTTCTTCAACAAGTCCGGAATGGCGCCAGCGATGCGCTCGTACTTCAGCGAAGGCTCTTCCTCCTCCTCTTCCTCGTCGTCCTCTCCAATTCCAGGACCAGACTCTCCTTCATCCTTGTCCTTCTTCACCGCATCCTCGCGGCCACCGTCGGGCTCCAGCTCGGCTTCCGGCTCACTGGCAACATGCCCATTGACTGATTTCTTGATCACATCACTGTTCTCGTGCTCACGAGCGTCTACACTTTGCATTTTCAAAGGTCCGGCGTCGTCGTGGTTCGAGGCAAGCGTCTCGGAGAGAGACATGTGTACATTGAGATTCAAGAGAATGGAAGAGGCTAACAATCACCGTGGGAACAATGTGCTAATTTAGTAATAGTATGGCTATGGTCAAATCTTTTTTTTTCTGAATAGAAATGGGTGTATTGTGTATTCTATTGTATATATTATAGCTATTGTTTCAGAAGTTTGTATGTGTAGTGGAGAGCCTAGAATCATAATGTAATAGTATTTACAGCATTTTGTGTTGGAATATTTCGGGCTGAATCGAGCATGCACTCACTTTGCTCCGCGAAATTGGACAACAAGCCGTGATCACGAGTGATCACTAGTGATCATGCGTGATTACTCATGATCACTGTGGATCGTCGTGAACAGGCATGATCATTAATGATCATGAGTGATCACTAATGATCATTAGTTATCCACGATGATTGCTCATGAATAGCTGTGAACAGCCGTGAATAGTAATTATTGTATTATGCTAAAATATACTGATTCCCTCATGAACACTTGTGAACCACAGTGATCATCCTTTGAGATGATGGCCATGCAATCGTGATCAGTTGTGGATCATTGTGGCTCATCGTGGATCATCATGATCCATTCATGATCACTTGCAATCATGATTCACTGCCCAGCTCATAACAAGAAAAACTCGCCTGGTGATACACGGTAAATTAAGTATAGTAAACTAAGTATAATACTAAGTAGCACCGATCAAGGCGTCCCCGCCCTATCCATTTCTGTCTACTAGGCGTCCCTGCCCTTTCCGTTCCTGGCATCAGATTCCATCACTGCCACCCCTAGCTCATAAATTCGAGTCTTTCAAGAGCTTACCGAGTTCCCGATTAGATTCTATAACATCCTGGAACTCAAACACACTTCCACGGGATACTCGAGTCCAACAACCCTCCCATCCTCCCATCCTCCTCTCCCAAAAAGTTCCTCGGCGTCGTCCCCGCTTTCGCCTACAATCCCCATGCTCGCCGTATCCAGAACGATCGCACCTGGCGCACCCGGAGGAGCACCCATCGCAAAATCGTCATTGGCCTGCAAACTCTCCATTCCATCTTCAACGCCCGCTACACCGACACTTTCCACTCCGACACCCATGGCCATGTTCAAGCTTTCACCAACGACACCTGTACTGCCGGCAGCGTTGGAAATGATGATGTGGGCGTCACGGTCACCTACACCAGCTAGAGCGTAGTGCCGCAGCCCGGTCACCGAGAGGTCCAAGTCGTGGCTGACGATTGGCATTACGCAACCCCATGGGTGCAGTACATTCCAGAGAGGGAGATGCAGATGCTAACACGGGTGTAGATCCTGAGCTCAACATGTGGCTATGACTCAGGGTATACGGGCAAATCCAGCTGAGGTCTCTGGCCAGCGTTCAGGGCAGCGTTGATATGCAGGTGTCGATCGCTGCGGCGGGGAGTGGTGGTACACTGGTACTGGTGCTACGATTTGCAAGGCATGATATCAGGAGATGCGGTTCATGTTGATGTCGCCATCTGCGTCGTGTTCGGGCTTGTCCTCGGTTTCCGTCTCAGCGCGGGAAGTGTCGGTGGAAGCAGAAGGGGAGGGGGTGTCGCGTCGGTATTCTGACACGAGAGAAGCCTGCTGAGGTCGGGTGTCACTGAGGAGACCGTGGGGAGCGGCGTGAGTATGGCGTTGGGTGATATTGCGCATTGGAGAGGAAAGGGTCAGTTCGTCCGAATCGTCCCATGCTGGCCGAGCAACAATAGTTCCGCTGCGATCTCGGACAACGTTGACAATGACTGCGGAGCCAACGGTGGTGATGGAAGTATTGGTCCCAGGTTTGCTGTCACTACTGCTGTTGGGGCCCTGCCTTCCTTCTGTGATAGTTTGAGTGGTCGTGTGCGGGTTCGGTGGGGTTGCAGGTCCATAAACTCGTCCTAGGAGTTGTTAGTTGAGTTCCAAACAATGAAATAGCAAGTACGTACGACAAATGGCCCTTCGATCGTGATCGCTTGCACGTTCCGGAGGCGTTGTAGCCTAATCTGTTCATTCAACAATTGTTGCTGCATGAATTGTTCGAATTGAACCTGCCCCTGAAGCGCACGAGCCAGAGCGGCTGCTCCCTCCCGTTATCTTTGCTCCGCCTGGGCCAATCTTCGAGCCTGTCGCTGCTCTCGAGACTCGCGAGGGATGCCAGTCGCACTGGAGCTAGGACCAATGGCAAACGTAATTTACTGGCAAGCCAGGCCTCGAGAACGCAACCAACCACGTCCAAAGCACCGGCTTCTTCTAATCGGCTCGCTTCCCCACACACTGATGTTGACGACACACTGGAAAGCCAATGAAAAACGGTATGCAGCGTGTTTGTCGAAATTTGTTGGATTTACTGTTGGCGCCAGTTTTTGCGGGTGGTATCTGGAAGGAGTAAGGCTGTAAACGGCAGTAGGATTCTCTGGTGGGGGTAGGGGGTTGTAACGTTCTTACTGAAAGGAACCTAATAAGGTTCCAACTTAATCACTCCTTGCGTCTTGCACTGAATCAACGTATATTCGTGATACCGTGCGGTGACGCGTGTGGAGTAAAGTAAGGTGTAAGATGATGTGACATGTGTGACTAGATACCATATATGTATAGTCACAGTTAGACTATCTACGAGAATAGGGAAAGCTATCTACAAGGGAGTTAATGGATAACTCCCATCCATGTATTCGGAGATCCCAAAGGGATCTCCCATCTTGATGAAGGTCTTGATGAATATGTATGAGAGCTACATAGTAGCCCCGTTACATCCTCCCCCACAAGATTGCATTGCAATCTTAAGAAATGATGATACAAGTGTTGTGTATCTTCGAAAATTGTGTCTTAAGATCTTCGTGAGGTGTTAAACACTCGTCACATCCTCCCCCACTCGCCAAGGGTCACTGGCGAAGTATAGAAATATACGGGAGAGGTTTGCATATGCAAACTTGCTTGGGAAAGTGGATAAAGGGGAGAGAATAATGATTTCACCGAAGTAAAAATCGAATTTCTCTCCGAGGGTGTAGGGGATAATGGATAGAATGTATCCCCGGTGAAAGCGAACATTTACGATCTTGTTCACTTGGAGTTCGAGCCTGTAGAGTGTTCGACGTGCGGGCGCGTCGAAATTCGGCGTACCTTCCGAGTATGGAAGGTAGTCACGCGTATGTGACAGTAGGCTGAGATGGGCGTGTCGAAACGAGTTGTGCTCGGCTGGGTGTTGGCGTGGAGGTTTCCGACGGCTTGAATAGGATGGATACGCTGGCGGGATTGTCCATGCGAATTTCGAAGTTGAACGGTTAAGGTGGGAACGTTCCAGAGGCTTTCGACGCAGAGGAAATCGGGACCGGTTGAAAGGGAGTGGCCGGTATCCGGTAGTCATGTGACGCGCGCGACTTGCGCGTCGAATCCGTTTATTGCTAGGGGCTCTAGCAATAATCCAAGGCGAGAGGGAGCTCCGAATCCAGGAGCTCTCCGAGAATCCAATACGGCTTCAAGAGCCGTGTGCTATCCTGGTGAAGATCGAGAGGAGAGGGAGAAAGGAGACGAGACGGCCGTGAGGGGATGGAGGCTAGGGCATATGGTGCGTCTCTTCAAGTCTCTTCTTTCGTTTCTTCCTTTCGTTCCGTTCGGTTTGCTGATATGATTGCTGGGCTAGCGCGATGGAACTTCAACGCTGAATGGGGACCGATCTCGGGGGATAGGAAATGGAGAATAGGGACCAGATAGACATGGTCCCGGGATAACAGATGGGTTTCTCTCCCACACGACGTACTTTGGGGAGAAGGGAATGGTGCAGATGCCAGGTAAGTACCTGATATCTTTCCTGTCGACGTGGTTGACGAGCGTCTGAGCCTAGACGCATATAACAGGCAGATAGCGAGAGCTTGTCCTCTCGCGCGTTTGATAGAAGGGAACGGGCTCAGGAACGGCCCGTTTGACGTTATAGATGAATGGGGAGCTGAGGGAATGCGAGAGCTGATGCGGAAGAGCGGGACGAGACGAAGGCGGGGATTCCGGGAGAGGTACGTTCTTTTCTTTCTATTTCTTCGTTTCTCGCTGACCGATTTCTTTAAGCCGTGTCTTATCGATTCACAGGACTCAGAAGCGAGTCCTTTATGGATTTCCCACCGAATGGACGAGAGGCAAGAGGGAAGCGATGGGTTAGCTTCGGGACTAGGTAAGGCCTGTAGCTCTCTTTGCTCCTTTGCTTGTAGTAACTGCGTCATATAGGCGCGGCATCTTATGCAAATCGACCGTCAACGTCAAGGAATGGGACTCATTCGAGTCCCGAATGTGTTCGGAGAGGAGAGTTCGTTCGAACTCTCCATCGTTTAGTAACGATTGATCTTATTGGTACGCCCAGCGTCTCTTCCCCTTCAAGAAGGAAAAAACGGGCGTATGAGCTAATTGAGGGAACTCTCGTATGAGTTCCCGTATAATGTTGAGGGTATAGGTAAGTTTCTTTATACCCGAGAATCATAGCTTGTTGACGACGTTATAGCGTCGTTTTTTGTCCGCAATGATTGGCTTATGACCGGGAGAGGGAGCAGACGGGTTAGAAACAGGACAGCTGCGAGAGGGCAGCCTCGGCATCAGGTGCGTTCTCGCTTTCTGCTCGTTTTGATTCGTATTAACCGCGTCGTATAGATATAGTTATCCCGGCTCGTCGGACGTCAGGAAGGAGGAGGACTCAGTACGAGTCCTCTCGAGTGTTAAGACCTGGACATCCGTCGGTCTCGAGGGTCGGACTATGCGTCGCCCTCTCGCTTATTGGATCGGTATCGAAACAAACACGCGCGAGAGTTAGGAAGGCAGGTGGTGTTAGAGAGGGAGAAAAGATGGAGACTACGAGCATACGTGAGTCTCCTTTTCTCCTCATTTCTCTATTCTGCTCGTATTGACTGCGAGATGCATTATGTGTGGCATTCCCGAGTACGCGGACGTCTAGTGTACAGGCTCGACGGGGAGGACTTAGCGGTGAGTCCTCCGATAAATATTAGTGGAGAGTTCATTGCTAACTCTCCGTTTTTAGGCTCGGACGAATCTAATACAACTCGTCTCGAGTTTCTTCCCTTTTTACAAGAAGATGGATTATAATTAGGTGTGGAGACTCTCAGGGAGTCTCCTTCCGAGTAATTTGATCAATTAAGTGAGTTGTAATTTCATAACTTGATTGTGTTCATTTTGCTGATAAGTATATTCATAATTTACAGATTTACGGGTGTGGAGGGCTCGAAATTAGCCCTCCGAATCAATTCGCAATTGCCACAAGAGGCCGAGCGACGAACGAGACGAGGGAACGGCGATAACGTGAAGATATCGCGGGAACACTCGTGAATCGGGAGATGACATTTGACAGTCGTCGCGGTCTCAGGTGGTTGATGCGAAGAAGATTGGACGGTATGGGCAGTATTCGTACTGCCCGATATAAGGGTGAGTGTTCGTCACCCGTATTGATTGTCTTACTGACGACGAAGTAGCTTTCAAGTCGTCTCCGGTTGACCGCTACGTTGGGCGGTTTACAGCGGGCGCGCCAAATGCGTTCAACGCACGCAGAACCAGGAGTTTCCGCCCACCACGAAAGCTCGGGCGGAAGTGAGGGTAGCGCGTTCGTTGTGGCCTTGACGTCGACATAGGCATAAGGAGAGGCTGAAGTGGGAGACTCGTCGTCCTCGATGTACTCGTGGATGATTGTGTACTCCGTCTCTTCGGTCTCGTGATTGCGGATCGCGTGGAAGGTAATGACACTGAGGACCCGCGTCATTCTCGACAACATGTCAAGACTACAGCCAGGGGCAAGAACGACAGCTTGGCAGGTGTGTTTGGGTATATGTGGTATGAGTACTACCATGGGCCGAGGTGAGTACTGGCTCGTACTCAAGCCGAAATTGGCATTAACGATATCCATAGGACGTCGTTGGGAGCTTCCGAGTCCTGAGACAGGAAGCTCCGAGGGCTTTTGTTGGAGCTGGTCGACACTCAGCTGAAGGAACAGGGGAACCAGCTTGAAATCGGCTGGTATAGGTGAACGCGGCAGAGGGACCACAGGAGAATCAGTTGAGTACCAAATTGTACTCGTTTTCACGTTGTTGATAGCGCATAGGTCGCGCTGTCTAGTTACTGCTCCATTGGATTGCCGTGAAGCATCTTGAGGGGATGAGGGGCCGGATTGCAGAGTTCTCCCGGTCTTGGATAAGATGGGGGAAGGCTCGTTGCTTTCGGCTTTTGATTCAGGTGAGCGTAAGATTGCGCTCTCCGGGTTGATTGATGTATTGACGACATCACAGGAACGTCGTCGGGATGTAAGAAGCCAGTCGAGATTAAGACTCGGCTGTGTGAATGGATGGACCAGCCGATGCAAGTCAAGCAAGCCTGGTCTCGGCTGGAACGGTGGAGAGGCCTGCGTAGGGTAGGCGGACGCAGACGAATAGAACGGCGTGTGGGCCGTGTTGGGTACAGGTGAGTGTGGATTCACACTCATTTCGTTATTATTGACAGCAGGCTGATCTAGCTGTCGTATTCCTGTTTCGTCGGACAGTTCGCGGGTATAAAGGGCTTCTTCGACAAGCTCTTTGTCGTTAACGGCCTTAACGTGCCGTTCTGGGCAACTTTCCCGTACATTGTCAGTGGGAACGTTGCACGCAAGTTTGGGACACTGCGAGATGGAATCCGAATATCTTGAAAGGGAGAGCTCGTTGGCTCTCCGGATCTCGGGCTGTTGAAGAGCAGCTTCGGATCGTATAGGAGAAGGCTCCAAACCTTCGGGTTCAGGTGAGCGTACAGTTACGCTCGTTTCTGTCTCTTTATTGACGACTCGTGTGTTCAGTCGTCTAGAATCGGATTCGGGCTCAACAACCTCAGTGTCAGGTGGACCTTTGGGGCTTTGACGAACGGATTCGTTACAGGTGAGGGAGCGTCGATTCATACGCTCCCGAATATATGCAGCAGCTCTCACGAGCTGTCCTCCTTCATTCCTCGAAGGAGTTAAGGTATGTTGTGACTGTCTTCGAGCAGTCCCGGGATAAGGTGAGTGTAGTTGTTCACTCGCCGATGATTTCTTATTGACGACATTTAGGATATGTCGTCTGGGTACCACCTCAACAGGTGGTGAAGGCTCGTCCGAAGATGGACGAGCGGATGTTGTTGGTGCAGAGCAGATGTATGAGGGAACGGAAGCGGAGAGTAGCAGCGTGGAAGCTGCTGTTGCAAGTTTAGGTGCGTCATCTTCACTTCTATTGATCTTATTATTAACGATGGCATCGCAGATCCGCCGTTTCTCCCCCATTTCATTCGAAAATGAAGTAGTTTGGGTTTGTGCGCCAGCGAGTGTTTGGGATTGATTAGAGCACTCGATGGAGCGCTCACAGATTCCGGAGGACTGAGATAGTCCTCCCTTGGTTTCAACAATTTGTGAGGCTTCTCCCATAACGGGAGAAGATGAAATTTCACCAATCAGTGTTGAAGTAGATCCATTGGAGACCCGAGAGAGGGTCTCCGTCAAACGGTGTGTAGTATTACTATTTACTACATGATTCGTACTTACGACGCTCGATGCGTGTCGTTTCGAGATTACAGGGAAAGGTGGCGAAGCCTTGTCATTGGAAGGACGAGTAGGAGGAGCCCGAGTTGAGGATACAATGACGGGCGAGGGTTTCGACAGCAAGGAGGCTGTCTTGGGCGCATGTAGGCGCTTAACTGCACTCGTTCCTTTCGTAGGGTTGACTTCTGCCTTTCCAACAGGTGGCTTCTCGACGTTCCGACGTTTCGGAAGGGGAGCCGAGATAATTCGGCCAGAAGACTTGATGCCGATACGGGAGTTTCCCTTTGGGGACTCTCTGTTATTGAGAACGGTCTGCTTAGACTGTTCTCGAGCCTTGGCGGGTACACTGGGCGAAGGCCGGGAGATGGGCAAAGCCTTCTCCGGGGCAGGCTTGACGGATACAGGTCTTCGAGCCTGTGTGGGCTTGTGAGGAATATTCGGGGGACTCTTAATGAGTCCCGGGGTTTCAGGATGACTGTCCGACTTCGCAGAGCTCGGACATGCTTCAGAACGAGCCAGTTGAACTCGTTTGAGCGTATTTCGAGTCTCGGGAGTCGAGACTCTCTTAATGGCTTCTTCCATTGCTTGCGGATGTACTTCTTCAAGAGAAGATTGTCGTGAAGGGCCAGGATGGATAGGAATGGCGATAGGAGTGAATACTGGCAGAGTAGAGGCTGCCGAAGTTTCAGGTATGGGGTTTTCATTATTTTCTTTTTGTTTACTAATAACGGCGTCTAGCGTACGCCGTTTCTCCCCCGTTTCATCAAAGGACAAAGGGGAGATGACTGGCTCGTTGGCAAGTCGTCCAGATTGGATGGAATGCTCTTCGGAGCGTTCCGGGATGTTTTCGGGAAGTCTGCAAGGACTTCCGAGTGTTTCCATAGCTCGATTGAGCTGTTCTGGTCCTCCTGTGCTGAGACCAGATGGTGTTTTACCAAACGGCCGGTTGGCGGTTGGTAACGATGCTCCAGAACGAGCATCTGACCTTAGGTGAGCTTTTCTGCTCACTACTTGTTTTGTACTAACGACGTTAGGCGTACGCCGTTTAGAAACATTCGAAAGGGACAGCTTAGGCTCGTTCATGAGCCGGTTTGAAGGGATGGCCCGTAAAGAGGAGACGGGCGAGAGCTTAGACAGCGTGAGGGCTGTCTTGGTCGAAGGTGCGTGTTTTGATGTATCTGCTTGTTCCTTTGTACTAACAATCGCGTTTCCCGTTTGAGGAGTTAACCTGGACGCGACCTTTGAACTAGGAATGCGTAACATAGCGGTGGCAACAACTCGGGACTTGGGTAATGACTTAATGGTCCCCGTACTCTTGTCCGAGTGTTTCTGGACAAGTACTGGCGGTTCCGACAATTGTCGCTTCTCAACATGCGTAGGAGACTTCGACGAAGTACAGGAGACGGCTGGTGCTGTCTCCGCTGTCAATTCTGAGGGAGGTTTCCCATGGAAACCATTATTATGAGCCTTGGATAGCTCGTTATCCTTGGCTAGGGAACTCCGGCGATTCCTATGGGGTTCCCGAGGTGTAGAAAGGGAGCTTGTCTTCAACGAGCTCAGACGTGTTTGGGAACGAGTCATTTGAACTCGTTCCGATGCGTTTCGAGACTCAAGAGTCGAGTCTCGCTTTCTTCTAACCTCTCGTATGACTCGTGGAGAGTCGTGTTTGTTTGAAAGGGTTGAAGGACATGGCTTGGGCGTAGCAGGAGAGATAGGGATTGGCGAGGAGACGGGGATGGGATCAGACGGCTTGTATGCTGCCGAAGCATCAGGTGAGGGGATATCCTCGCCTTTTACATGTATACTAACGACGGAGTTGCAGGTCCGTCGTTCCTCCCACGTTTTACCTGGAAGAGATGGAGTCTGGGCTTGCAAACCAGCAAGTCCATGTATCGACGTGGAGCACTCGGTTATGTGCTCCTTTGGCGTTTCGGGAAGTGTAGGTGTATCCTGGTCTTCCGCAGATGATTTGGAAATCGTGGAGGCCTCCTGTTTCACTCGAGGTGCGGGAACGGCTTTGGGGCGCGTCGCGTCGCGCGAATTTACGCGTATTGAGTCCCAAGCTTCGACTAATGTCCAGAAGTCCTCGGATAGCATTTCCGGGGCTATTGAACCATCGTATAAGTCCAGGTACGCGTCGCGCCAAACGTATTGCAAGTCGCGTGAAGGTTCGTCGATACTGAACTGAGATTTAAGATATTCTGCGACAAAATCATTAAACTCATTCGCGTCGTCGTAGACGAGTTGGGAACACTTGGGATAGTGTTCCCGTTCGAGAGTTTCATGTTGACTATGTAGGGTACCGGACATTAGGTCTGGTTCCCGAGTCTCAGACGTAGAATTACTGAAGTTTATGTTGTGGGGCGAGCCAAACTCACGCTCGCCCGAAAGAGTAGATGTACGAGCTTCAGACGACTTATTCAAATGACGGGGAGTAGGTGAATACTCCCAGGCCAGCTTAAATGTCGAGTCTGGTAACATGCGAATCTTATATTGGGCAGTTCGCCTGGGTGTTGTCGCTACACCCTTTATGTATTCCAATTCGTCGTAATACCACTCAGGGATAGCGGCGTACTGGTTCGTTTTGACCCTCCTCGGGAACGAGTCCGGAAGGTCATCATAAAGATATTGGGAGTTTCGTAAAACTCCCGGTGGGTTGAGTCTCGGGTTTCGAGACTCATTGGGCATTGCTCGAGCCCGTAAACGTGTGTAGGTGTTGATGTAGGCTCGAGGGGGTTGGTAAATGGATTATGTGGATTTTGTTGTCTTCGTAAATTTGAAATAGCTTGGACTGTGTCACAAGCGTCGTTTCGGGTTTCTGGAGTCCGGAACGCGAGATGGAGGTTCTAGAGAACCTCCAGGGGGTATTTGGGTGCTTGTAGGACGCTTTCTTGGTGTTGTTGGATGTAAATAGATTTCGAGAGGATGAGGATGGTTGAGATCTTCCAAATGGGAAGATTGGCACAGTACACTTGTGAAAGTGCAAAAAAGTGTAACGTTCTTACTGAAAGGAACCTAATAAGGTTCCAACTTAATCACTCCTTGCGTCTTGCACTGAATCAACGTATATTCGTGATACCGTGCGGTGACGCGTGTGGAGTAAAGTAAGGTGTAAGATGATGTGACATGTGTGACTAGATACCATATATGTATAGTCACAGTTAGACTATCTACGAGAATAGGGAAAGCTATCTACAAGGGAGTTAATGGATAACTCCCATCCATGTATTCGGAGATCCCAAAGGGATCTCCCATCTTGATGAAGGTCTTGATGAATATGTATGAGAGCTACATAGTAGCCCCGTTACAGGGGTTAGGAGACTGAGGAGCGAAAGCGCGGCTGGGCGCTGGCCCCTGGGGATGCAAGTGCTTGTACCAGCCAGATCACGGCCAGCGGAACCTCTGGGATTCACCCGGCATCGTTGGCCAAGGCAAAGGAGGCCGCTGGCGCGGAAAGGCGAGCGTGACGGCTTTAGATCTGTAGTGGGATTGGGTGAGGGTGGAGGGATCACGAGAACAATCGGACTTATGGTCAATGATGTCCAACTTGCTATCTTAGCCTCGGGTTGAGGGAAACTGAGCTCGACATGTGCCACACTCGTCGGCCGACTTGCCAATAAACCATGGGGAAATGTTCAAACTAATAATATGTGACGCTGGTATTGCCAGTGGTGGACGTACGAAAGCGAAAAACGGACTCGCCAGCATGCTTATATACTCGTTCTGTTGTTGTTGTCATTTTTGATGGCCGAAGATCGCCAGATCGCCGAGGAGATTAAGATTATACAGGCCACAACAGTCCCGCATAACAACAAAGGCGCTACATAAGGGCTTCTCAAGCGGTAATAAGTTTCTTTTGCCCCCCCATCATGTGCAACCGGGGGGATTACGAATTTATGATACGTGTTAGACTAATAAAGTCGCTCAGGCGTCGTTGAGGCACCGATCAAGGCATGCCCGCCCTATCCATTTCCGTCTAGGAGGTTTCATTTTATGGCGTGCCCGCCCTTTCCTTTTCTAGCAATCGTCACCCTCAGATCCCATCAAAAGCAACGCGTCGAGTACAGCGAAGACGCGCTACACCGCTACTGACAGTGCTCGCTTCTGGCAACCCCGGGTCCAATGTCGCCCGAGAGCCTTGGGTCAACTCAGCAAGTTGGCACCACTGGTGACAACGACAATGGCAACGCCGCGACGGACTCGCCTGTTCACCCAAACAACACACTCGACTCCCATGATCGCCATCACAAACTTAGCACCAGTACGGTGTACCACTCCCTGCCGAGACGATCGGGTAGTAGACTAATACTCCGCACCTCCAGCAACTGCCTGGTCACTGGCCCTGTGGGCGTGGCTGCGTGGGTAGTGGCCGACGACGTGGACGATCGTGAACTAAGTCATATATTGTTAGATATGCCTCAAGTTACTGCAGTGATCACGGATGATCACGGATGATCACTCGTGATCAACGATAGTTAACGATGTCTCAAAGTTCAATAAAATTTGATCTACATTTTAGATCATTATGAATAATAATTAGCTCACGACGGCCTCATCGAAGAGGCAAGAAGTGATCACGACGGATCACTGATGGATCACTTCTGTTCTCAAGCGTTCATCGTGATTAACGATAAATCACGATGATTTGTCGTGTTCACGAAGATTCACGAACGATTATTCATGATCATTAATGATCATCAACAATCATCCTTGTTTTTATACGTTTTGGAAGTGTTGTCCAATTTCGCGGCACATAACTCACCTTCCCCATGATTTGGTACAAGTGGGCCAGACCCCCCATAAATCACATTACTTAATTTAATGTCAAATCCCAATTTCTGCAGTTAGTAGTACCACATTATTTAGTGCTAAACAATACATCTATTACATAAGTTCCTGTGTTACTGCACCCCTCCGCTTCGCTCTGGGGATGTGGGTGTGATATACACATATTTTCCAAGTTAATACTCTGGCAACTGTGGTGCACTGCTGCAATTTGCCGAGTGATGGCTGAGCAGTGCCAGGTGATGCTGCAAAGGCCAAGCAATAGCCAAGTGCTTTCCACATGGTTGAGCCAGATATAAAAGGCAATACATGTGGCCTTAAGCAATGCATATTGGGCTGGATCTATTTCTCACACCATTGTCCACTAATATTATAGATTACCAATGTCTCACAATATTCATTTTTTATAAATCTTGATTTACTGTTTCCTCTTATTTAAGTAAATTTTTGTGATACAAATTTAGAATTTATGTTATATTATTTTTATACTTTATTTTAACTCTTTTTGTCTATTAATATTATATTATATTATATATACTATATATTATTACATTTTTTATTTATTTTATAGAGAATTTACTAGTGAAGTAGTCTAATCTAACAACATCTTGAAATCTCTCCTTACAGTAACTTTACTATGGTTCTCTCTACAAGTCACATCAGTCACATCAGTCACCCTTCAAGGATGGCAAATCAGTGTCAACATTGCAGACATAAAGGTGTGGTAGTCTTCAATTGTTGTACAGAGTGCCAAGGCTTACAGTGGATGGTTTCAAGATCACAATACTCATGACTGATGTGACAGCAGCAAGGGGGACCTATCTGAGTATTATATTGTTGGGATATACAATCCTGACATGCCATAGCCACTTGGGAGACAAAATATTGGATATCAATTTAAAAGAAGGCACCCAAAGCAAGAGGTTGACCTTTGAGCAGACAAAAAACCTCATCTCTGTGATTCAGACATATGTATCTTTCTTGGTGTGCATTTCAATTCCATCTGTTTCAAATCTCAAATCTGACAACTTTCAGTCAGAGGCTGGATGCTGCATATTGGTCAACACAATTGTCCTGCATGCCTTATCAAACATACAGTGACTCAAAAAAGTGATTCAATGTTTGGTACTAGTTTTGACTGTCTGTGGAATAACTTATAACAAAGACAAACAAGGCCAAATACTGAGAGTATAAATGGAAGTAGTACATAGACATCCATTTGTGGCCATGGGATTCATGTTGTGCTCTTGTTCCCCATGCCTGATTTATATATGCAAAAGGTGAGTAGAACATTCCATGTGTTCCATAATGTCATTATATTACATTACTTCCAGCAAGAAGTCTTGTATCTCTGATAAGTTCTGCCTGATTCCTTTTAAGTGGTACTGTACATTATGTCTGGCATTCTGGGTAATTATATCTGTTTGCTTTGACTCTTCATGTATAATGTTTTCTATTGTCATGTATAGATCAGGAAAATGCAGGTATAAAGACAGCCGAACTTACCTGGGTCTTCCTCCATGTCCAATTTACTTGGACCTTGTTCCGATTGCAACATGATATCAACCTTCCTAATCCAACCCTTTGCAATCATGTTGGAGTTTTCTTCTCTATATTGAATCCAAGTGTGTATCACCAAATCAATTAAAGTCACATCCATATCTCCATCAATATTGTACCTAATTACATAATTTTTATTGTCATGTAGCCCTGATGTACCACTTCCATTTATACTCCCAGTATTTGGCCTTGTTTGTCTTTGTTCATAAGTTATTCCACAGACAGTCAAAACTAGTACCATCCCTTGAATCTAAACTCAAAGTAACATGTCCTGCACTGTTACCCCTCTCCCCACACTGTTACCCCCTCTCCCCACATTTTTACAACTGTTTGTCCCACCAACAGCTCCATTTCTCTCCCAAAAAGGAAAAAGAGAAAGAAACTGAAATCATGGCTAGCACATCTGATCTCCATTGTATCACTGCAGAGAACAGATCTTTCACTGTTGTTTGCAATCTGCTGTGCAACAGCAGAGTGAGGGTCATATACATATGTAGAGTTGTGCATAAATAGGAGGGTGCCCAGGCTGTGGGAGAAGACTGCCAGACCAATGGGTAAGCTCCTGAATGCAAAATACAGGACCATTGCAATGGTTGACAGTGTGATCTTCCTTGACACCAAGAGAGGTAAATGCAAAAGCTTGGTTATAAGCCATGCTCTCTGAAATTCTTTGCCCACACATCATTTCCACTAAGCAGTGCTTGAAGTGCAGGAGGTGGAACTCACAAAGATGGAAGGGTGATCTTGCCATGATTGCAGCACATGCCCAAATGATGGAGAGGTGGCAGATGAGGTTGTGATTTTCTCATTGAGCCAATGAAGAGCTTTGCAGTGTGTGCACTCAATGTCCATAGTATGGCCACAACTATGTTGGGCAGGAGGCTCAGCATAGGAGAGGCAAGCAACAGCAGGGTTGGGTGGCCCAGGGTGGGAGGTGACAGCGGCAAGGGGGACCTACATATCTGAGTATTATATTGTTGGGATATACAATCCTGATCGGACATACATACCATAGCCACTTGGGAGACAAAATATTGGATATTGATTTAAAAGAAGGCACCCAAAGCATTGAAGAGGTTGACCTTTGAGCAGACAAAAAACCTCATCTCTGTGATTCAGACATATGTATCTTTCTTGGTGTGCATTTCAATTCCATCTGTTTCAAATCTTCTGACAACTTTCAGTCAGAGGCTGGATGCTGCATATTGGTCAACACAATTGTCCTACATGCCTTATCAAACATACAGTGACTCAAAAAAGTGATTCAATGTTTAAGGAAGCAATAATTTGGGCTGATTTTTCATCTTCAACCTGATGTTCAATAGTTGGGATAAATATGTCTTCTGTTCCAGGTGCATATTCAAGTTTCTCCTGAGATTCTGATTTTTCTTCTTTGAAGGAATTTTCCTTTTCCTCTTCAGATGATGACTCTCCTGACAGATTAGCACTTCAATTCTCTGTAAGTAACCTTAGGTGATTCAGTGGGTGTTTCTGATGATTTAGCAGTTCTTGGTTTGTTCTGCTGTTTCCAATGTGCTAGTAATGTAATTTTCATTAATTGTTCTACTCCTCGTAAAACTGGTTCATCAAAAGAATTGTCTCCAATCCAAAGTGCCGGTGATTCTTCAAATCCACTGAGGGCGTATGGCAGGCATCCTATATGTATATTGTTTGATCCAAAATGTGTTATAAATGATGAAAATATATAAAACTATATATTATAATCATAATATATTGTAGATATTTTCTTATCTTATCAGATCTAAGATAAGATAATGTAATCTTATCTATCTCCTTTAGTATAAATTAAGTAGATATAAATACGCTTGCGTCATAGTTACTAGATATGATTCCTTATGAATCATATATCGTCATTCTACAGCAATCTGTCAAAGAATGAACTCTATAATATCTGTCATACAGCAATATGTCAGATATGACAGAACTCTATAAATTCTGTCAATCATTATGACTAGGAATAGATCATATGATACATTATGACTCACATATTGTCATATGATGAGTCAATATGACGATAGCTGTGTAATACAATACACGCCTTATCATCCAATAGGATAAGGTCCGTAGATAACATAGTTTACACTTATTTGTATCTCAGACAATATATAAGGAGGGACAATTCGTCGTTCCCTCCTAACTTCCTACTCTCATACACACATCTTATAGTTGAGCCTCAGCTCCTATAAAGTCCCTCAAACCAACCTCCTACCTTCATAGTAAGTTGGTTCCTTACTCAGTACCATGCGCTGCGCTGCTGCGTTGGACTCTATGATGAGGAGTTTCCAACTTCATCAATAAACACAGTACGGACTCCTACATTATGATTACATGACATGTTGTTAGTGTTTAAAGGTCCAGTCCAGTTTGGTTTTTTGCCCAAAATTGGAAGAACCGGGACTGTGACCGGTCATTCACCAATGGCCCAACCCCAGAACTGGGACCGGAACTGCTGTAACCAGTCACAATTGGTTCAGTCAACCTTGGTCAGCCCCAATGGACCAGTTATGGACCAGTTCTCTTATTGATCGGTTACAAACTGGTCAGGACCAGTTATGACCAATCCTAAAAATAGAAAAATACTCCGCCCATCCCAACACTGCAATGGGCGGAGTATTTTTCTATTTTTATTGCAGATTATCCTGACATGTCACTGTCACAATCCTCAAAACAAATAGAAAAATACTCCGCCCATCCCGACACTACAATGGGCGGAGTATTTTTCTATTTTTATTGCAGATTGTCCTGACATGTCACTGTCACAACCCTCAAAACAAATAGAAAAATACTCCACCCATCCTGACACTGCAATGGGCGGAGTATTTTTCTATTTTTATTACAGATTATCCTGACATGTCACTGTCACAATCCTCAAAAGAATAGAAAAATACTCCGCTAATCCCAACTTTGCAATTGGCAGAGTATTCTCTTTTTTCGCCAGTCATGACTGGTCATGACCGGTCATAACTGGTTCCACATTGGTTATGCAAAATGGTCCATCAGCTGTGACCGGAACTACGGTAACCAAGTGCTGACCAGTAGAACTGGGACAGATGGTCTGGTCATAATCGATCATGGTTCGGTCTGGTTCCGGTTATTTTCCAGTCACTGTGACTGTTACAACACGGTACGGACTCCCGCATTATGGTTACATGATACGTCGGACATGCTTATTTCATTTATGCATACTTTACTTGTCGTCTCCTTTATGCTTGATTCGTACGGACAAGCTCATCTCTTTACTTATACCATCCCTTGTTCCACATATGATGCCATCCTTATACTTACTTTCGTACTTACCATTATTCATTAATTAGTACGTCTCATTGTACTTGCTAGTATAAGTACCACATGTATTCTAGAGTCGAACCCTAAGTTCGACTTAGCTGTTTATTGTCGTCTGGCAATATAACCTTACTCTTTACTCATCAACCACAATCATCCTCAGATCCTAAGTCAACAACTTGACTTAGTATTGAACTTATAGCTTATCAACGTTTGACTTAAACTTGTAATCATAACTAGAGTTGCCGTTGCAACTTAGGTTGAGATTAACGAGTTCGTAACAGTGACTGGACCTTTAAACACTACATGTTGTGACCGTGACATGCTTACTTTTTCATCTATGAGTACTCCTTACACCACCCCCATTATGTTCACCACATATGGACTACCTTGTTCCCTTGCTATACCCATTCCACTTCCCCTATGCTCAACCCCCTGTCCACACACATACAATCCCCTATGCCCCTTTGTTTCATCTACATATATATGCTATTGCCCTTGTTCTACTTACGATACGGCTGTGTCTCCTTACATGTATATACATAAACCAATGTACTTGTAGAGTTGAACACTAAGTTTGACTTATTAGTTTCCTTTCAATATCATCTCATCTCACCTAAAGAATGTTGTTCATACTCCATTCATTATTACTCTCAAGTATAAGACTTCTTCTAGTTGTCTTATCACTTAGCTTATTTGTTCACCTATTGTTTGACTTGTCTGTTGGAATTAGTCTACTTTGTCAAGCGCTCATAGCATGGACACATTGTAGGTGAAGATTGACATGATCATAACAAAATGTGTTCTTGTGTACTGGGTCTCCTGAAGCATTGATAATCCAATGTTTTCTCATTTCAACCAGCTAATGGATTGGTTATCAAGATAGATGTTTTGTGGCACTTTCCTGTAGGCACAATTCAGAGGGCGTTCTTTGGATTGTAATGGAGCAATGGAGAACTTCAGGGTGGAGGTGTAGGCATTAAGGCTATGTGCTCAGAGAGGAGTCTAGTTTTGTTGTTACATTTGTTCACACACTATTAAGTCAAGCCTAACGGGTACCATAGGTTCCACAAGGGAGTTCCAGCACTTAAGCATAAACAAAGTATGAGAGGTAGATGATAACAAGACAGTTTGACTGTTAAAACTAGACTGAGGTCTAGTTGTATATTTGCATGGTTTTATAGTACAAGCTACATACACAAACATGCTAAGTAAAAGCATGTGAAAATGATAACATGTGATAACAGTTAACATGTGAATATTGTAGGCATGTGTTAACAGATAAACACACCATAGAGTGTTTGAGTAGAGGCCATAAGATGAGCCAGATAAACAACAGTAAAGAGAGCATAAAGAGAGCAAGAAACACAAAAGCTGAGAGGAACAAAGAGAACCTGGTGGCTGTGCCACAGAAAATGATGTGACATGACATGACATGTTTGTAACAAGAGGTCTTGCTTCAGGGTCCAGTACTTGATAAACGAGGAAAGCGGCACATGTGCCGCAGATCCCGCTACGTGCCAGATGAGTTCAAAATAAGACATACTAATACAATTTGCGCGTCTGCCAGATACAAGTGATACAATACATATACTAAGCAATCAGATCAGTCCGTCAACCATGCCAAAGTCTTCTTTTTCATCACCATTCATGACAAAGTCACCGGAGTGGTCGGCCTGTTTGCCTTTATCCAGTCTGGTTGTTTTCAGCCTGGCGTCCCCGTCCGCTTCCTTTCTTGGCTTTCATCTTTGTTGAGGATCCAGACTCCATTTTCGGCCCCATCAATGACTTTTCTTTTCTTTGACACGGATAGGGCATCCAAGGCATTGTCCGTGTCATCACGTTCAGTCGATAACAACACCACTTGGCTAAGATTTGCCTTTTGATGACTTATCTGGCAGTTCGATGTCGATATCTCCTTCGGAATGGGCCACGACTCGGATGCAGACAATAAGAAACTGGTAAATCTAAACAACGTCAGTACACAATCAACCAATGGCACAGCTTGAAGTACTTTACGGATTCCATTGTTTTGCCGGTCGGGCAAATCAAATGTGAGTAATTGAACTTTCATCAATACGAGAGTTCTGGGACGAAGCTTGTCATACATTTCCCAAGGATGTACCGGATTATCCTTGGCATCGACGACCTCTCTTTGTATCAATTTCGCATTTACAAGACGAAACACGGGGCCGCCGAAGTCGGGAAGGAGATGGGGTCATAGTATAAACCAACTGACAATTCTAAGGCACCTGAGCACACAACTAAACAGATGAATTATAGAACGAACCTGAAGGAATATCAACCGATTACTTCTGCTCTGAATTTCTAGTGACCGAAGGATGGTCATCATGAGAGCGAAAGATGCGTTTGGCTGCCGTCCGAAAGTTACCGACAATGGAGCACTTGAAGTTCACGATTCCCGTGGGCACGACATATTTCGGTCCCAAATGAGTATCGGCATCGGCCCCTCTAGACGGAGCACACGGAATTTCTGTGACTTCTAGCACAGATACACCGCCGTCGTATTCCATGTTACGCTGATATCAAGTTGCGCAGCCATCAATGCAGACGAACGAGAAGTGAGCCGACTTCCAATCGTTGTACACATAAACGACAAACTGACAAAAAGCCTGCGGAGCAGAAAATCAGCACTACCACTCAGATATGATTGACGACTCCAAACAGTACACGTCGCGCTGTGATCATCATATGCACAAATGACGGATGAGGAAAATGAGGCACCGAGACTGTGAATATATTAGTGTGCAGATAGGAGTTAACGTAAAAGGATTTATCCCTTTCCAATGTCGTATTACCCGAAAATTTTCAACTGACTCAGGGT
Organism: Amanita rubescens; assembly: GCA_015039365.1. Taxonomy (NCBI): domain Eukaryota; kingdom Fungi; phylum Basidiomycota; class Agaricomycetes; order Agaricales; family Amanitaceae; genus Amanita; species Amanita rubescens. Next base: position 63,258 of record WION01000053.1, read on the forward strand.
GAGTTGTAAAGGGGTTTCTCAAATGGCTGCATACGCACTTTAAGTAAAGCTTCAGTGATCGAGATTTAAACCAGAAAAATTAATGCCGATCACAATCCGAGCGGGTGCATCTCGTCGTATCAAACAGGGGGTAGGTTTTCACCGCCTGACGTATGTGTTGGTTGGTCTTATATCATTCATGATGTCAGGTTACTGCGAGGCCTCACTGGTTCGTTGAATCGTGTTAATTTTTGGCATACTTTCTTTCCTCGCGCAGTCTACACAGCCCCACACTATTGATGAGAAAACTGAACTCATTCGACTCGGAAAAGCGGATGTAACGTGAGGGATGGGCAATCGATCGGGAAAGACACCCGATATGCAGATGTAGCTCGGTACGGTAAGAATACGTGACAGCCTGACGATCAAACATGTGACGTGTGACACAAACCGTCAGTTGGTCGTAGCACTGAACCCACTACTTACGTAGCGGGAATAGACTGGGTTATATATTGTTGACTCAGAAAGGTGAGACAAATGGGGCTGCACATCGCACAACTGACTGTCAGGCACAAGGCACATGCACATGTTCTTGGCATCCCACCACATTCTGACTTGGACTGATGTGTCCTCCCTGTGCCACATTTCCAAGTCACAATCACTGATTCTACTATTTTTACAGCTGACCCCTTCCATGAAAAATACACACATAGCGGGGCCTGAATTTCAAGTCCAACAAGCCTGACAAGATTACATCATCAGCTATCACATCACAACAGAACATGCTAACCTGTATCATGCTCTCTGGGCACATCTGGGGGGTACTTGTGACGAGAGATAAGTTTGTCCACAAGTCCTTCATCATATACAACATCTTGGACGGGCCACAGCTTTCATAGCCATATTGGCACGTGATCTAAGATTCGAACTCAGCCCTTAGCTGACTATGTTTGTCTTGGCGGGGCCCAGGCTCCTAGGACCAGCATGTGATGTGCTCAAACAAACCAAACATACGTTGGACTCGCACAGAACGGCTGGCAAACTTGTGCTTCGCACATCACCGACATCATTCATCTGCCCCATATAGACCATTGCATAAGTCCGCAGAAATTGATGGCTCCGGCTTTCGGGCCAATGGCTTCGTGTCCGATATTCCTTATTATTCCTTACATTCTATCATTGATTTGAGCTTGGTTACTGTGCGCAAGTAGATGTTGTGTTCTAAGTGGTTGGTCAAACTTAGTCTATATATTTGAGTTTTGTGTCTGCATTACAGTTGCCATAATGGTGGAATGGTTATTTTGTGCGAAATTTTGGTGTGGCAGTGGCTTAGGGTTCAAATCCATGTCGGGAACACTTTTTTAAAAATTGCAAGAAACCACCACCATACATGCGTATAAAAGAGCGCAATGCTGGAGATGAATTCGAGGGTATAAAATAAAGTGGGTGTACTCAGAATTGAACCCCGGGCATCACAGAGTCCAAAAATGGTATCATCTCTAACCGTTCAGCCATAATGTCAACTAAATGAATACCTCGAAATTCACATATATGGACTAGTCTTCACTACCTAGACTACACTTGGGCAACAGCATTGTTAATTTGTAACATTTAACATAAGAACCCAAACCCAAATTATTGATAGCTCATGTAAGGAATACCGGACACAAAACCATTGGTTCGAAGGCCGGAGCCATCAATTTCTACGGGCTTATGCAATGGTCTATATGGGGCAGGCGAGTGATGTCGGTGATGTGCGAAGCACAAGTTTGCCAGCCGTTCTGTGCGAGTCCAACGTATGTTTGGTTTGTTTGAGCACATCACGTGCTGGTCCTAGGAGCCTGGGCGGGGCCTATCGTTCTGGACTCAGCTGTAAATAATCTTATTTTACATTTTACAAGATGGCGATGTTTTAGACTAAAGGCCGCTATGTCAGCAGTCAAGCCATCGAAACGAGAATAAAAACATACGAGAGTGTGCTACCCATAACTTCGAGACGCTTCTTCAAACCTTTGAATGCAGACTGGGCAACTTCTAAGCTATCAACACCAGAAAGACACGTTAGACATCTGCACGTATAACGTGACAGTAAAACATACCACAAACATATATAACCCGTTTCAGAGGTCAACTTCTCAAAGAATTCGAACGCAACATCAGCGTGCAATTGTCTGAACGCGAAGAATGGATAAACCCTATTTTGGAAGGCAGGGCGGAATGTTGACTGAGCAAGACATAGAAAACGGGAAGGTTCGTATGCCAAAAGCAACTGAAACAAATGTACATTCACCATATCTCATCCTAGCCTCGCTTTCTTTCTTGCGTGTCCACTCGTTCCTTGCCCAGCGCCATAGGGGACGCTTCCACCTAGGCTAGCAAAGCTAGCAGCTGAGCTTGGCTTTGACTGAGACTGACTTGGCCCAAATGGAGGCTGGGCCCCTGCCCCTGCCATAACGTTGTGTCCGCCTTGGTGGGATGTGTTCTGAGTAGGATGTGGCATCATAGATGGTGCATCATCCTGTGTGATACGTCTCTGAGGAGGTAGCTGGGAGTGAGGAACTCCAAAGAAGGCACTACGATGCGGTAGATGGGGAGGATAATATTACTGAAGGTTTGAACCGAATTAGATCAGCACGTACTTTCGCGTGGGTTTTGGATCTTCAGAGAACCACTTGTGCCGAAGGGCTTCTTTTGCGGTTAGGCGGTTATCAGGGTTATAGACAAACAGAAGTCGCAAGAGGTCATACGCAAGTGGGCTGCGTAGCCGAGATTGACACCATTCGTGTAGGCGGTTGGGATAGCTGTAGTAAACGCATTGGGATGTTAGCCGTTGATAAGAATTTCGATATTTTCATGATCTGACTTACGGGTCAAGGCGTTTCATGTTCTGGTATTCGGACATGTATATGAGGTTTGACCAGTCGCTTTCTAAAGAGAGATGAAGATCATGTTTGATATGAGGTCGGGTTATCACTCACCATCTGGCGTTCCGAGCACTTCCAGTATCTTGAGAACTTGATCACGTTGGAATGGCAAACTGCCCGTGGTCTTCTTTCCTTCCACTTTGGCCTCTTCGCCTTTGAAGATGGGTCTTAGACTGGCTAGTTCTGCAAGGACACAACCAATGGCCCAGCAATCGATTGCTTTGTTGTAATGCTTTGAGCCCATGAGGAGTTCTGGGGCGCGGTACCAGATGGTGACGACCACTTTATCGCCGGTATGCAAGGACTGCAGAGGCTCGTAAACGAGGCGAGCGAGCCCAAGATCGCCGATTTTGACGATTCCATTTGAGGTTATGAGAATGTTAGCAGGCTTGAGATCACGATGGAGAATGTGACATGTGTGTAGGTATAACAGCCCGTTGAGTAACTGATATGTCAAGGATTTGAGTGTTGGCAGGGGTATCGATGAGCGGAGCGTTTGTGAGTGATGATGAATGAGCTGCTGGAGCAAATGTTAGCAAAAGAGGAACACATCATCATGATATGCTAAATACCAAAAAGTCATGTTCGGCGTATTCAAATACCATATGTATTGACTTGTCTTCCAAGATAACTTCTTTGAGTGCGACAACGTTTTCATGATTGATTTCGCGGTTCAACTAGGTGTGGGTGAGGTTCTAGGAAGCGACAACGTAAACTGTAGAACATACGGCCATTTCCCTGATTGCACTCTGGCTGATCCCGGTATACGTTGGCACGTCACCCTCCTTGTCGGGTTTAAATTTCTTGATTGCGTACAGCTTCGAGTGGTCGCCAAGACTCTGGGCTTTGTACACGCGTCCATATGTTCCAGAAGAGATAAAACCCTGGATAAAGTATTTAGATTTTACTGTGAGCTTGGAAGCCTCGTGCTTAGCGCGATACACGGCCATGATATCGGATGTCCAGTTGTCCATTGCGCTCAGCTCATCGTGAGCAGCGTAGTGTTCGCGTCACAGGTTATGACGTGACGTGACCTTATAATACGCTCGCCGTTCTGAACGATGTCAGCGCAAAAAAACCCAAGCCCCGAAAGCTTCACATTCACGGTGGGCAAGCTTGGTGAGTAATCGACTCAAATATATGCTTGGAGAGGCTAATAAGCGGTTTGCTGTCAGATGCGGGAATGGCTGTAAGTCGATGAAAGTTTGGACTAGGTTATTGGCGACTTACGAGAACTAGATCCTGCTCGGGGAGCGTGCCCACTTGATCGAGTTTCCCTCAATACTGCTGCCCCCTGGAGCGACGACAGGGTCTATTGTCAACATCGCCGTGCATCAAAATCACGCGGAAGAAAAGAAGAGGGACACGGAATTCTGGACACTGCAGGACGACATTCTGAAGGAGTTCGGACAGGAAACACCGGTTCCTCCTAAACTGAATGTATGTATAATACCCGAATAGTTCTGTTGAGTTGAACTCACCCTTCGGCGCTAGTTGCGGCACGTCACTCAAACCTCTGTCACCCTCGAGTGGCCTCAGCTAAAGCTTGCGACCTCTAAGTTACGCTCTCTGGACATTTATAGAAATGGCCAACGACTGGCCGCTATACCCTCTGCTACGACGAACACATCTACGAAACTCTCCGGATTGGATCTCAATACCGAATATACATTCCAACTAATACTGCGCACGACAGCGGGCACATACCCCTCTAATTTGATTCGTGTCAAAACGCATTCCATGACGGATACTTCTGGCATATCGGTGTGCTTCGGAAACATTCAAGATCCTGTGCTCTTGGAAAATGCCAGGATGGCCTTGCAAGAGATGAATGGAAAATGGAGCGACAAGATACAGATTGATACGACACATTTTGTTTGCACGACTCCTGCGGCTGTTCCGTCAGCCGCACAAGCCGCAGGGAATGTGCCCACTACCCCAGGTGTTGAATATCAGCGAGCGCTGCAGCTTAGCATCCCGGTTGTCCAGCCACATTGGATCCTGGCATGTCACAGCGAGAAAAAGTGAGCTGCAGCATAATTTCCCCAAAATACAATTAACATTGCATCAAGGATGGTTCCTATAGCTTCATACTATCTCGGTGCAAACCCATCCACCCCAATGAGCTCCCAGCCATTTGCTCGGCCGCAGTCCATGTCTCAAGCTTCACTTCCACGCTCTCCAAATAGCGCAACCTCACCATCACCAAGAGGAATTGGTAACAGAGCCTCTATGCCTGCTCCATCCAGGACAAACGCTCATAGCCCCCCTTACCCTGGCAAGTCCCCCTCCAGCCCAGAGTCAAGAGCACGATCGTCTCGCTTCGAACCCACCATGGAAGAAGATGGAGAAATTGACGTACTGCCAGAGCGCGATGCGGATATCAAACGAATGAGCAGAGGTGAAATGAACAAGGACTTCAAGTTCCCTGTCGCACGGACTGCACCCTCATCCCCTCCAGAGCCACCACATGGCAAAAAATCAGCACCTCGTGGGCTGGATTCGACCAAACTGGCGCAGCCCGCGTCGGCCAAACCAATCATCACTCCATCGAGCATAGAGGTACCTCCGCCACCTCCAGTTGAAAAGGAGCGGTCACAGTCGAGCGTTGAAGATGGAGACGAAGTCGGAGACACGGTCGATATTCCACTTTAGCAATGATTCAGCAGTCCCATGTCCTCTACGGTCCTATTAGTATCAGTATTTATTCTTCTAATCATCTTTGCGATCCGTACCTCGCTTTTGATATTATTTAACAGAGCGAGGCGTCGAAAGGGGAAGCAAGAAAACCGAAAATGCTAAATGCTGACATGCAGCCCTCGCTCGTTCCTCGTTCTTGCATCCTATTCCTGAAAGGCTTCTGGTGTCTGCATGGGAGTGTGAGCCACACGGCGAGACTCCATTTCTAAATCAGTAAGACATATATAGTGCGGTAGTCACTTTACCAAATATAGAACGGTCCCGCACCACCTTTGTCTGGGACTCTCTGCGTCGTCTACTCACGCACTGGTGGCATCTTGTAAAATGTAAAATAAGATTATTTACGTAAAAATAGTAGACCCAATGCGATTGTGACTCGGAAATGCGGTGAGGGAGGGCGCATCAGACCGAGTCAGAAATGCGGCGGGATGCCAAAAACACGTGCACGTGCCTTGCGCCCAACCGACTCTGAGTCAGTCACCCCCATTCGTCTCGCCTTTCCAACGATATATAACCCAGTCCATCGAGTGCTGGACCCTGCAGCGCAACAAGAATTCAACCTACCACCTCTTGAACCCTCACAATGGCAGACCCACTAGCGGAAATTAACGGTACCAAACCCAATGTATTGCTGAAGGACGGCGAGGACAGAGAAGTGTCGTCGATGACGAGGTGCGTTGTCAGAGCTCGTAACAGGAAGATGAAATGTTGAAATACCCGCAGCAACTCCGTGTATAAAGTCAAACGGACTATGGACCATTATTACTGGTGAGTTCAGTTTCATGACATCTTCAATGGTCTGACTCGCAAGCTGGACAGCACATGCCCTGTTCGTTGAATTTACCAGATTTGTTTCACAACATTTGACTAATGCCAAACGTGAATTAGGCGTGGCGGAACCAAGTAAGCATTGGATCATTTACATGAATCAAAGCTTCGCGAACTAACTAACCTGCCATGACAGAGTAAATTCCCCATCAATGCACGGACGTGCAAACACCTCAAATCACTACTTGGAGATGCATACGAAGCTGCCCGTCTAAAACATGCGAACCCTAATGCCGTCGCCAGTACTTCCAATTCTAAAAGGCCGCCCTCAAAGAGTAAGCGGAAACGCGGGGAACAGGATGAGGATGAAGAGAAACCACGGAGTAAGAGGACCCGTCAGTCTAAGCCTGCGTCGAAAGCCGATGGGGAGGCTGGCGAAGAAAGTGGCGGAGAAACCAGTGAAGGTGATAGAGTCGACACCGGTGGAGCGACGAAGAAAGTCCCGGAATTGCTCTTGGCCGTTAAATGGGACGAAGCGGGTCTTGACCCCACTGGATGGTGGATATCTGAGAAGTTGGATGGTGTTCGGTGCATGCTTTCCTTTTTTTTTCGTGTCGACTCGTGTATTGACGCGTGGTATAGAACGTACTTTGATGGAAAAACCTTCTACAGCAGACTCGGCAACCTCTTTACGCCCCCAGACTGGTTCTTCAAAAGTTCGCGTACTCCATCGCATAACGGGTTAAGAAACTGAACTCATATCTTTTATAGATTTGCCAAAGGGCGTTACTCTTGACGGCGAGCTTTTCGGTGGGCGCGGAAAGTTCCAGGATACTGTGTCAATAGTCAAAACCATCAATTCTCCTCATTGGCAGAGTATAACCTTCCAGGTATGAACTCGGTCTTGTGTACAAATCATCCTACTGAGAGCAATTTCCACAAAAGATATTCGACGTTCCATCTCTCGCAGAAAAACCTTTCGAAGAACGTTTTGAGTACTTGCAACAGACTTTCGGGCCGGGAGGTCCTCATGCAGCACCGCACATTGTCGTTGTCGAGCAAGTTGAGGCCAAAAACAAAGAACATGTTTTTCAACGGCTCAAAGAGGTAGAAAATGTTGGCGGTGAAGGCGTCATGCTGAGAAAACCTCAATCGTAAATGCTGTTCAACCTACTGTGCCTTGCATAGCATTCTGATACGCTCTAGTCCATATGAAGGAAGACGTTCAAATACCCTCCTCAAAGTAAAGGTAATCAAACACGTCTTTGTCTCACTAGCCATTTAAGGCTAATCAACTTTACGTTGTCATACAGTCTTTCTATGACGCAGAAGCCATCGTGACTGGGTATGTTCCTGGGAAAGGGAAAAATAAAGGGTCGATGGGGTCCCTGAAGTGTAAGATGGCTTCAGGAAAGGTAGGCAATCCATCATTAACGACAGTCTTTGACTAAAAGCGACGTGATTATGATCAGACTTTCAACATTGGTACTGGATTTAGCGATAGACAAAGACAAAATCCGCCGAAAGTAGGGTCCATTGTAGTTTATCGATTCCAGGAGCTCACCCGTGATGGTGTGCCGCGGTATGTCCATGTAATAGAAAACGATGTGCGGATTAACTGATTTCGGATGATGATAGGTTTCCATCCTTTGTTGGGGAGGCAGCTGATAAGACAGAGCCGAAGGACGCGGAGGTCACCAAGGGGAATCCTAGTGACGAGTGAAGAATCGCTGCCTGCAACTTCCGTTACGCACATTAATTAAATTTGGTTTCCGTGTAGGCTGTACATTTGCTGTAGGGCCGTTTGATTGGCGTTTGGATTCGGACATACAAGTAGACCACGTTTCTGTACTGCTATGACAGACTGCATGCTGGTTGTGTTCTGGTGATTTCGCAAGGACAACGATGGTCTGCAAACAGGAGGTTCACATTCGGCGACGATAGAAAAAGACATTTTAAAGCTTGAGCCGTCGCTGCCGTTGAAATCCAGCAACCTCGGCTGCACTGGCACGAAGATGGCCAGCTACATTCGTACTTCATGTGCTGTTCCTGAAAAGTTCTACCAGGCTCTGTTAACAATAACACAGGATCGTCGAGTTGTGCTGGAATGCGATGTCCTCCTGCAATGGAACGTGCTGGCCTCGAGCACGCGTGATAAGTTCTACTTCGAGTTGTTCTTGTTAACAAATCCGGGAATGTCAGCATCGTGTTCATGGAATGTTCCCAACGCCACTGTCAGAATTAGGTAAAATCTGATTTGCGCGTAACTACTACAACCAAGTTTTGCGAGCCACTAGCACGTCTATGCACTTTTTTTCAGAAAGGCAAAGACAGAGCACCCAAAGGTAGATTTATCGCGGTGACCCTCGCTGTCAATCGTCGCGCAACATCGCTCAAGTTCACGATGATCTGACTCAAGTGCGTGATCGACAAAGGCGGAAAGCTTAATTTAGATACAACTTTGATGTCCCATGATCACCAAGTGTTCCGGGGCTGAGGCTGTCCGTGGTACCTTTCCGAATCAATTGACTCCAGTGCTTCGGAAGAGAATCGATCACCATCGTCCAGTGAACATATACACATTCAAGTCGCGAATTCAATGACATGGGTATGCATAGCTTGCGTCTTCCTTCTCTTTCTGAAGATATGTTGTGAAAGCACAGATTGACGTTGGCCGGCACTATCCTAGGCCCGGCCTGGATAGAGTCCTTCATGTCTACATCAAACCTTGTATCGCGAGGATAACACATTGATACTTACCGGAAATGTCGATTGGAGGCACAATATATATATAACATCCGTTCAACTATCTTCGACCACATTAACACCGACATTTACGTTCACGCACGGGGAGAAAAAGCCTCTCTTTACCCTCTTCTTGCTCTGTAGCCAGCAGCGATGTCCTGGCAATTGCCACCAATCGAAATCGCCGCTACAGCTGTTACATTAGGATGCAGCTTGTTATCCGTCGTTGGCTCTGGATTCATCCTGGTCTGCTACTCGATCTTGCCCCTCCAACATCATTTCCGTCATATTCTGATAATAAATCTGGCTATAGCTGGTACGTACCACAATCAATATGGTCATGCCGCCCACCCTCAGGCTGATTGGTTCCACAGATTTCCTCAATTCGTTGAATGGAAGTGTAGGAGGCATCATTATCCTGGCAACGAGAAAACATTTGGAAGCTGGTCGTGCATGTTTATTCAATGGATTCGTTTCACAAGTCACTGTCCAGGTTAGTTGACCGGAAATCCAAAGAATGACATTGTTAATACGATCGCAGGGAACCGACACATCCATCTTGGTGATTGCGATTGCTACGGTGTATACGTTGACCGGGAGAGGCGCCGTTTCAAGTGTACCGGAACAGAGATGGAGATATGGCCAGATATTCCTGATATGCGTCTCAGTGTGGGCTCTACCATTTTTCACAGGTGAGCCTATAATAACTCCGTTTAATATGCCATCATGACTGTTCATCAGGTTTCCTTGCTTTGGGCATGGGTCGGTACGCACCAGCATCCGGAAACTGGTATGACTATATACCGGAGGTGGTTTGAATATCTGACAGAAAATCAACAGGTGTTGGATAGACGCAAAGCCTGTGTACCTTCGTTATGTCCTGACTCATGGGTGGAGGTATCTGTTTATCATCACTGAGGTGGGCCCTAATTAGTATGTCAATGACCTGTATCACTCAACCGATGCCAACTTGAATAGATCTGTCTTTATATCTTCCTTGTAAGTTATCGATTACCCTTCATGAGCAAACAAGACCCAGCTCACCATTGGATCAAAGCATTTTTGGCTCCGTCAACACTATCGAAGTCTTATGAAACTTCAGCGGACAAGCCTAACTGCCCCAGTCGCAATTACAATAGAACCAAACGCTTCAATGGCCGCTCCGGGCGAAAAGAGCGCGGTTTCTCATATCGAATTTGCGAGGCCAACTTCGACTTCCCAGGAGATGAGCAGCCTGAATAGCCCAGCAACCACTTATGCGCAAGGCTCTCAATACAACTTACCTGCTCCTGCTCCTACCACTTTCCCTCCTTCTGCTAAATCCTTCAATACCATTGGAAATGTGACCGGCTTACGCGGGTCAAAGTCATCCAGGACTTTATCCTCCAATCCTCAGTATCAGGCCATTCAACGAGTGCTACTCCTGAATGCGTATCCTTTGGCTTATATCATATTGTGGATTCCTGGTATTGCCAACCGGTTGATTGAAGCGACCGGGCACTCAAGTTCTGTGATGCAAATTCTGCAAGCCTCTACGCAACTTGTAGGGTTAGCGAATGCATTGACGTACGGATGGAACGAAAGGGTTGCGAAGCAATTGAAAGAACGATTTTCGAAGAATCGGTAGACGATGTGATAGTCGGTGCGCTTATCATAGTTAACGGCCGCCAGATTTCAACGAAATTGATTAATTATTTGTTCGGTTCTTGGACTCTGCGATACCTCTGCATATTTAATGCCCTTAACGATTTACTATACACGGCGACTTGATACTACGCATGTGCTGTGCTTTACTATGTAAGGAATAGAAATTATTTATGAAACATTGAACACACCTCAGGCTCCCTCGCTCTTGTTTTTAATTCCATCTTTTGGGCGCATTCGCAGAACTGGTAGAAATCTCGTAGTCTCTCTGTAGCCTCAATGGGATTTCGCCATATTGTCGGACTGATTGAACAGGAGCGATGTGATATTGAGTTAATGCGCAAATCGCTTTGCACGAATTGGGACGCGATTCGGGTCATCAATGGTGTCGCCAACCTAGAGTTAATGTAAAACTGTGAATATAAAAACATTCTTTCAAAGCCTATACGCAACTTATTGGTTTGGTGAATGCATTAACATATGGTTGAAATGAAAGAGTGGTGAAGTTCCAGGATACCGTCAAAACCGCTCGAGCTGTACTGGAATGTGATGTCCTAATCCTGCAGTGGAACGTGCTGGCCTCGAGCCCGCGTGATGAATTCTGCTTCGAGTTGCTCTTGGAACAAATTTGGGAATGTCAGCATCGTGTTCCTGGAATGTAAGGAAGTTTCCCGACACCGCGCTGTCACTGTCAGAATTATGTAAAGTCTGATTTGCACGTAACCACTACAAAACCAATTGCAAGTTGTGCGACCTGCCACTTACACATCTATTCACTGTTTTCAGACAGGCAGAGCGCCCAAAGGTAGACTCTTTTGATATCGGTTGCTGCCCATCGTCACGCAACATCGTTTTACGACGATCTGACTCACGTGGGTGATCAACAAAGGTGGCAACCTTAATTTAGTACAACTTTGATGTCCCATGACCTAAGGCTGTTCGTGGTACCCCTTTCCGAATCAATTGACTCCAGGGCTTCGGATGTGAATCGATCACCATCGTCATGTGAACACATATATATCCAAGTCACCAATACAGATTCAATTACAGGGGTATGCATAACTTGCGTCTTCCCTCATGTTATGAAAGTACGGATTGAGGCCCGGTTTGGATAGAATTCTTCATGTCCACATCAAACCTTGTGTCGCGAGGTTAACACAATATTTACCGGAAACGGCGATTGAAGGCACAAATATATATGTATAACATTCCTGCCTTCCGATTTCCTCGTTCAACTGCCTTCGACCACATTAGTGACACCGACATTTACGCTCACGCACAGGAAGAAAAAGCTTCTCTTTTCCCCAGTAGCCAACAGCGATGTCCTGGCAATTGCCACCAATCGAAGTCGCTGCTACAGCTGTTACACTAGGATGCAGCTTGTTATCCGTCGTTGGCTCTGGATTCATCCTGGTCTGCTACTCGATCTTGCCCTTCCAACATCATTTCCGTCATATTCTGATAATAAATCTGGCTATAGCTGGTACGTACCACAATCGATATGGTCATGCCGCCCACCCTGATTGGTCCCACAGATTTCCTGAATTCGTTGAATGGAAGTGTAGGAGGTATCGTTATCGTGGGAACGAGAAAACCCTTAAAAGCTGGTCGTGCCTGTGTATTCAATGGATTCGTCGAACAAGTCACTGTCCAAGTTAGTTGATCGGGAATCCAAAGAACGGCGTTGCTAATAAGATTACAGGCAACTGACACAGCCATCTTGGTGATTGCAATTGCTACAGTGTATACGTTAACCAGGAGAGGCGCCGTTTCAAGCGTACCCGAACAGAGATGGAGATATGGCCAGATATTCCTGATATGTGTCTCAGTGTGGGCTCTACCGTTTTTCACAAGTGAGATAATAACTGTGTTTAATATGTCATCATGACTGTTTGTCAGGTTTCCTTGCTCTGGGGATGAATTGGTACGCACCGGCATCCGGAAACTGGTATGGACTATATATAGGAAGTGGTTTGAATATCTAACAGACAATCAACAGGTGTTGGATAGATAAAAACCCTGTGTACCTTCGTTATGTCCTGACTCACGGGTGGAGGTATCTGTTTATCATCACTGAGGTGGGTTCTAATTATGTCAACGACCTGAATACTCAACCGATACCAACTTGAATAGATCGGTCTTTACATCTTCCTTGTGAGTTACTGCTTACTATTCATGAGTAAACAAGACCCAGCTCACCATTAGATTAAAGCATTTTCAGCTCCGTCAACACTATCGAAGTCTTATGGAACTTCAGCGGACAAGCCTGACTGCCCCAGTCGCAATTACAATAGAACCGAACGCTTCAAATGCCGCTCCGGGCGAAAAGAGCGCGATTTCTCGTATCGAATTTGCGAAGCCGACTTCCCAGGAGATGAGCAGCCTGAATAGCCCAGCAACCACTTATGCGCAAGGCTCTCAATACAACTTACCTGCTCCTCCCACCTCTTTCCCTCCTTCTGCAAAATCCTTTACCATTGGAAATGTGACCGGCTTACGCGGTGGGTCAAAGTCATCCAGGACTTTAGCCTCCAATCCTCAGTATCAGGCCATTCAACGAGTACTACTCCTGAACGCGTATCCTTTGGCTTATATCATACTGTGGATTCCTGGTATTGCCAACCGATTGATTGAAGCGACCGGGCACTCAAGTCCTGTGACCCAAATTCTGCAAGCCTCTACGCAACTTGTAGGGTTAGCGAATGCATTAACATACGGATGGAACGAAAGGGTTGCGAAGCAATTGAAAGAACGATTTTCGAAGAATCGGTAGACGATGTGATGTCGGTGCGCTTGTCATAGTTGACGGCCGCCGGATTGGCATGGAATTGATTATTATTTGTTTGCCGGTGGTTCTTGGACTCTGCATCGTGCGATACCTCTGCCCGATTTACTATACACGACTTGATATGGATGTGCTGTGCTTTATGTAGGAAATAGAAATTATTTGTGAAACATCGAACACACCTCGGGTTCCCTCGCAAAACTGGTAGCTGGGACCGAATCCAAAATATTCCGAGCCCACCGTGTACCTGGAATTCAAGACCTCGGTATCACAGTTGATACATACTTAGTATTGATGTGGATCATTTGATATCTATCGTCAATCACAAGTGGGCGCATCTGTCAAGTTGAAACGGATTCTGGCCCTATGGAGCCTCGTCAGGGTCACCTATATTAACAAACTAACGTCTCAAGCTTGCGCAATACATCATCAGATCAGATACAAACGGACCGAAGTAGACAGGGACTTGGAATCCATCATCATCTTCATCCCAAAGAAATTGATCAAAAATTTCAGAGGCTCCGCAGGCGCAAGACACTCGACAGATTGCCAGGTGGAGGTTGCAGATCCTCAGGTCGGGGAGTGTGATTTGATGACCAGTGCCCGCCCCAAAATGTATTTCATTGCCGTCCAGGCGCGAGCTTCTGAGTCGATCAATTAGAGCTGATGCCGACTGGAGTCACTTACTACCAGAATCAAGAGAACATTTGGGATCGCATGACAGAAGCGAAGATCTTCAATTGTCAACTTGAACGACCGAACGAAGCGCAAGGGAATCGCTTCCGAAATCGACTAGAGCTAATGTAGTCCCCAGTGTTGACATGGTAGTTCGTATTTGTCGGTATACGATTTTTTGTATTTATTTGTTCTGGCGAGTCGTTCATTTGCCGCTCGGAAAAAAGTGGGGTACTAACTTACTGGAGCGGGAAGAAAGCGTCGTGGATTCTAGATAGTAGCAGTAGTAGTCCGTCGAGAGAGAGAGAGAGGTGGTATTCAATAGACTCTTGATCATGTCAGTTGGTTAGCGAGAGGAAGAGTAAGCGCATCGCAGAAGGAGGCCAGGGAGTCGAAGTTCCTAAGGACAATCGCCTGCGCGCGCGCGAGATCACAATGCAGATGAAAGAGTAGATTTATCACACATCAAAACATGATGTATGAATCACAAGCTACTACTAGTCGTGCTCGAAGTCCTTCGGCGGCTCTGCGGTGTGCGCGCTCGTTATCTCATGACAACAGTTCCGATTGATGGGACTTGTGAGTCGAGCCCGAGAGGGCGAGCGGCGAGTCGCCACGTCGGTCTGCCTGTACTACCGTTATTGTCCGGGGACGCGCCAGGGTCGGGATTCAAAGCTGCCAGACGATGACGACGAAGGGACGATGAACGATCGATCGAGCTTAATTAAAACACACTGATATACCAAAGGAGGAGTATCTGACATTGCCGCTGTGTCTTGTCTGTCTTTCATCCACCCAGACGGGATGTATCCACCTTCTCTTCAAGTACTCTAGCTAACCTACATCTATCGGTGTTCGGTGCATGCTTTCCTTTTTTTTTCGTGTCGATCCCCCCGTGTATTGACGCGTGGCATAGAACGTACTTTGATGGAAAGGCGTTAAATGCCAGAAATGGAATGGCTGATACGAACTTGTGTGGTTGTATTTGTCGGGCCATACGAGATAAGACAGATCGCTCGTACAAGTCTATCGGCAAGTTTCTTGCTCCTCGGTTACCGCACGCTGATCCTTGAACAAGGATACGCATGGGGAAGAAGAACGCCGCAAAGGAAAAGGAAAAGGCTCCAGCAGCGCCTGCAGAACCAGAACCAGTAGTAGAACCAACACCGGAACCGAAGCCTCCGGTTGAAGTATTGTATTGCTCAGGTGCACTCGACATATCAATCCAAATCATTCCACATTATCGCTGAATTTCATGATATGACTGGTTTCAGTCTGCTCTTTTCCCGTTGAATACTGCGAATTTGGATCGAGTTTTTCAAAGTGCAAGGAATGGCTGCATGGAGCGCATCCAGGGTTATATGACAAGTATTATTCAGAAGGTGAGCTCCACACGTGCCGCATAGATGTCTTACACACTTGCGATTGCAGATGCCTTACAAGCGAAACTTGGTACTATGAGTTTAGAAGCGCAAAATAAACTCGAAAAAGATATAGCAGAAAAAGAAGCAAAGGCCGATGCGAGAGCAGATGCTGCGCTCAAGAAGAAGCTTTCATCTCAGGTGCGAATGCATCGTGTTATCAAAGTAAATGTGTTGCTGTATCTTTTCGCAAGGTGACGATAAAGCGGATCGAGCGTAACAAACGGAAGCATGTTACATCTATACATGGGTTGGAAGCTTTTGGCATCGATCTCAAGAAAGCTGCGAAGCAATTCGCATCCAAGTTTGCGACAGGAGCATCTGTCACCAAGAATGCTCAAGGGCAGGATGAGATCGTTGTGCAAGGTGATGTCGGAGACGAGGTTTTTGAGTTGATCGAGAATCAGGCGGGCGATTTGAAGGGTATACCCTTGGACAATATCGAGTTTGTGGAGGTTAAGAAAAAGAAGGCGACTGAGGGCGCTTGAGGAGTTGGGTACGTAGGGAAAGTTCCGATTCTGACCAATATGCTCATTGTGATTTGTTTTTGCAGGCCGGTGCATGTATGATGGCATGTATATCGTGCAAGACCCTATGTACAGCTTTGTTTCCGAGTTGATGAAACATAATTATCAATCAGCGCAGCGCTCGCGATAAATGGTTAATTGTTCTATTAATACGATCTACGTACATGTGGGACAATTCTCTAGTTGGCATTGGTCCCGGTGCCGCAAAGGGCATAGCCTTGACTCGGCATACTGTATATCGTCAAACTGCTGGTGTCTAAGCCCACGACACGATGACACAGGAATCTGTTACTCCCATACCCCCGCTACTGGGTAACAAACAAGGCCAGTTCAAAATTCACGTCATTGGCAACAGTGGTGAGTTCTGTCATCGTGCTTGCGGAACTGCTGTTATCTTCGGGCAGGAACAGGGAAGGTATGCGATGCACGATGCATCGAAGAGCGCTCATCACGTTTCAGTCAGAGCACCTTGAGCGCGCAGCTTTCGGAGATACTACGGATTCCTATTATCTCACTTGACAGGGTATATTGGAAGCCAAACTGGGTTGGAACACCTGAAGAAGAATTCAGAAATAGCGTTCGTGAAGCTATGGACCGAAATGGCCGAGGCTGGATTGTTGATGGCGACTATAGCAAGATCCTTGGAACTCAGGTTAGTGAGGAAGCTACCGATATCATTTGTTTGTGGGTCTTTCCTATCTACCATGACATACGCTCACGCTAGTATACTTGCAGGGCTAGATCCGCCATTGCTTCTCTACTTTCCCCGTCTGTTTCTGAGATCAATAGCTCGTATGTTTGGACTTGTTGCTCCTTGCAGTCCTGAGTGTCTGGAAACGGTCCGCGAATGCTTTTTCTCCAGAAAAAGTATTCTGCTATGGTGCCTGACGCATCATTGGGTCGTTCGCAAATCTAGTGAGAAATTAATCAAAGATTATGGCATTGGAGTTGGGCGCCGCTCTGATGAACAGAAAATGAGACGAATGGGCGGTTGGGGTAGTGAACTGAGGACGTGGTTTGAGGACGTCTGGTTGGTTTTTGGTTCTAGGTAGCTCGAGTGTGATGTATGTGACATATATTGTGACCCAACTGATGACGTAATCCGTATATATCGCCAACCCAACCATGGAGGTTGAAACCACCACGCCTAGTGGACAGCCGATTGTAGACCGTTCCAAGGTCAGATATGCGCCTCTACCTATGTTTTCTTCTAACATGCGCCCCATTTTTTAGACTACACCGTTCTTGATTCGAACGTTCGTGAAAATTGGAGGTTTTCACCGGTTGACGCTTTTCGAAGATGGTGCACTTCCAACTACAGACGAACACCAGATTTTTACATGGTATGCCGTATTTAACATTTTATAACCTGATAGATGACCTCTGGCTCACAGGAAAGACGCCACGCTGCGCGAAGTTGTAACAACACTGAGAAACGTCGCATCGCATGTAGCGGAATACCGACATCCTCTTGCCAAGTTTTCCTTCAAGACTGTATACGCTGATTCTGGAAACAAAGGCCGTTTCGCACAAAAAGACCTCGGAATGGTCTATTCACGAGATATACTTGGCGAACCTGGTTCCCTGAACAACACCGCACCAAGGCTGCTCGAAGATGTAGATGGAGAAGTTCGAGAACCTACAGAACGCGAAAAGGAAGAAAGAACACTGGAAGAGCTACGGTTCGTTCCAGGAGACTACTTGCTAGCTTCAGTTATCTTGCCGAAGAATCTCACTATGCCCAGTGAGGCCCCGAGCAAAGCTGCGGCTCCTGGAGGTGCCAATGGATGGAAGAAAAGTGATAGTGGTTGGGGATCTGCCCCCGCCCCAGGTATTGGCCGTGGGGGAGGCCATTGGAGAGGAGACTCAAATCCGCCTCCGCCCATATCTCGTGGGAGAGGTGGCCGAGGTGGAGGAGACATTGGTCGGGACAGGGACAGACGTGTACCACCGCCACGGAGGCGTGACTCGCCACCTCCAAGAGGCGGTTGGGGCGATCGACGGGGTGGCAGGGTCGACAGACGTTCTCGTTCTCGATCAAGATCACGTAGCCCCCTTCCTCGCAGACGAAACCCACGTTATGATTAATTCGAGTGCTCTACCTTTGGTCTCTTGGTGTACTAATTGCTGTAACAGGGCTCCTTGTGGCGTTTGTGTTGCTAACGTTTGAGCACGATGTTTACTGTATAGTATTCTACCTATGTGAAGGTGGTAGACCCGTTACACGAATCGAATCGCGATATAACTACTATAAGGGGCAGAGTTTCGATATATTCCTTCAGCGTTGGCATGATATATATAGATTCTGAAGCGCTGATCTTTCATGATATTTTTTTACAACATGCGGCCGCAGCTGATAGTTGCATCCGCCTGCGGCATATGTAAAGATAATGATATCAGGTGAACGACATTTACTCACAGGGTACCTATTGATAGCCGGTTTGAATGCAAGTGCCAAACATATTCACGAACACGTGTGCATAAGCGAACAAACTTTTATCTGACACTTCGCTGCTCAACTTCTTATTCTCATGGGTGACATGTGTAGTTTCGCCACGACGGCGTATCCCATTTACCGAACGCTAAAATGGTACACATACCTTCGATTAGAAATATGGTATGCGATTATTAATGCTGGTAGTACTACTCAACTCAACTTGTTCCTGATCAGAAACGCCACGCAATGCGTGCCTGTCGATATGCATCCTTGTGTTCAATTATGGACCACATACATGAGTATCATTACGTGGCGTTGGCGCTGGCGCACGGATCTAACACCGCTTCAATCCATCTTGTTGTTCCTGTACTGAGGTCCCCTTCAACGGGACAGACACTTCAGAAAGGACCATGCGTGTGTTAATAGTTTTGATGCATAGGTGTGCTCGATCATACTGCGATTATTTAAGGAGAATCTCGATCACCGCCGTTGAAGCCGTCGTCCGGGGATATGATGACGAACCACGAGGCATTAGTTTGTGTTACGGAGTCGTCAACTTAATGCCGAGTGCCGGCTCCGATCTGGTTCATGAGGCATCCCAAGGTTACTTATGAGTCCAAAGTCGAGGCTGCTGCGGTAGTCCCCCTCTACCTGCGCTCAACCCTCTGCAATGCCGGCTGTCCGTGACTTGGTGAGTGCGGCCCTTTCAGCGTAGTGCACTTCTTGACATTACCTCGATCCATTGAGATCCAACTCAGTCGAGTTGATATACCAGCTGCAACGCTGATGTTGTTCTGGCCATATGGTAAAATTTCTGCTTATCATTCATTATCACGACATTAATTATGCTCTCAAGCCTGGTCCTTGACAATGTCTGCTCGCCAATTTCATATTCCAGTGGAACAGTATACGCAAGCGTTGTTCATCGGCTTTCTGGGCGCTGCTTTTCTTCACAGGTAAATCTTAACTCTAAACCTCTTCAAAATTCTAATTATTTCGTTTTTTTTTTTTAAAAAAAAACTTAAGTGAGCACATCTGCAGGTTTCTTGTGCTAATCGTTCATATCCTTGATAGGTGGAGGCTGTATATGGAACGATACGATTGATATGGACCTTGATGCTAAAGTCGGTAAGTTCGAAAACAGCGACACTTGTCCTCGTGCAAACTATTCGCAGAGCGAACGAAGAATCGACCTTTAGCCGCGGGACGAATGACAGTTTCAGAGGCAATGATGTTCCTTTCGATTCATATAGTTGTCCTCTTCTATCTTTGCCATCTTATGAACGATCTAGGGTATGGGTTCTCGTTGCTGATAGGTGGTACGGGTTAACAAATTTACCTTTAATAGATGGTGGATTGGCTTCTGCACCACCGTTCCCCTGACAGGGTTGTATCCCTTTATGAAACGGATAACGTACTGGCCTCAAGTGTGGCTGGGTAAGTTATAATGTCCGTTTCGCAATGTTCTCCGACCTTGACGCGATCCCAGGCGTCACTCTGAGCGCTCCGGTCTTACTTGGCTCAGCCGTCCTCGTTGATCAAGTCACTCGACCTGCGATGATTCTTATGGCCGGTGGCGTCTCGTGAGTCTCAGATCAAATTAATTTTTGTACTTACTTATCGTGCACTATAGGTGGGTGATGTGGTATGGTACGTCATCTTCGCTGAGGGTTTAAGCTCGAACTTGACGAAAACTTGTTTAGATACAATTTATGCTTGCCAAGATAAGAAGGACGACGAAAAGGCCGGAGTCAAGTCGATCACCCTCGTTCTTCACCGTTATGTCAGGGTTACCCTGCTCGTTTTTGCATCTGGACTTGCTTCCGCTTGGCTCGCCTGTGGTATACTCACAGGTGCAGGTACACCATACTTCCTTATCACCGTGACAGGCGGCGCCCTGTTATTAGCGAGGGGGTCCCTGGGAACTGATTTAGATGATCCACGGAGCTGCTTAACCACCGTATGTCCTTCCGTCGGCTGTCTCTGTTGCAACCCTGACCCCACTTGTCCTTACAGTTCGAAAGCAATGGGTTCCTTATCGGTCCCATCGTCTTTCTTGGCTTCTTACTCGACTATTTGATGCCCCACTTGTCAAAAAACGCTTTGGAATATGTAATCACTTTATCTCCGGTTGCGAAGTTATAAGTGGTTTATGTATTCGACGCGAACAACCGATGTCGTTAACATTTATGTTCACCTGTTGTATGTTATCATGTAGCTTGAATTTGTATCCGTTTATATGTACAGTAACTCTTCTCACCGATCGATCTATACTTCCGTTGACCGCCGCAAGTTTTAGAGAGTCCGGTGTATTAGGGCGCCCATAAGTAATGCCATATAGACACGTAAGTTTATACGTCCCGAATTAGGTCAGGCTCGTCAATTGCCGATATCGTGGATCCAAAGCACGTATCGGCAGGATGTTGCAATTACCGCATTCGTCGCGGCAAAAGACAATCTGTCAACATCGCACAGACTCACGAGAAAGGGCCATGTGGCGGGCGCTGTGAACAGGTTGACCACTGAGAGCTAAATTAATGATATAGTGCGCGCAGCGGATGTCAAGCTGAAACTAGTGCGGTGTAGCTGAGACTTGTTTCGAGGCAACAGGTCCACATTATCCTTGCTGATCTGATTGGCTTGTGGAGCGGGCGCGAAAGAGGAAACGGAGAATAGGCAGGTGGCGGCGCGCCATCTCTGGTCAGGATGAAGAAGAGAACTGCCGCCGGCCGCAAGGATGTTTGTTCGGACCTGGTTCGTCGGTAAAACGTCATTCTCGCCGTCAAATAGGGATCGTAATTATAACACAAGATGTAATTGTTCTATGGTAAGTACTTTATATTGTCAAAGGTTCGCCTTCGCCGGGGAAGGCTGCATCTTGATGTGCGAGCCAGAAGCAACTAGGCGATGATGAGTATCGCTCCAGATCTGCATTAAGAAAAAAACGTGTCAGCTGCCAATATTTTTTTGGAGAAAAAGCGTTACGCTTACCTCTGTTCGCGCAGATAGAGCACGCGAGCCCAATGTTATTGTCGTGTTCACGATGCGGAGTGTATCTCCTCTAGATTATGGATGCACTCGATATTTATAGCGCAACGCGACGAAAAAACAAAGACCACGTACGCGACGGCTGGGGAATGGTATAGGATGTTGAGGGTCTGAGATACCGTGTTTACGGCGCCAAGATTACCGCTTGCCAGCCCGAGCGCTATCAGAGCCATCGTCGAGCATCTCCGAGGCCCATACAATAAGCCAAACTCGAGTATTCACTACGTCTGAACCTACATATCAATAAGGAACGCAGAGCATCCTCCATGCATACTCCCAGATCCATTCAGCATATCTAAAAAGCCAGATCATTAGATTGAAAGGCAAATAGTGACACAGGACCGTGACGCACCCTCTTCAGTAACCAGCTCACATACGACCCTCCCCTCTTTCTTGCTCGGTTCCTCGGATTTATCAACGACAGAAACCTCTTTTACAGTCATCCTCTTAATGATGGGCGCTCCAAAGAACCCGTCACCGCCGGGCCCTTTGCCGAGGAAAATTGAAGCTGGACTGCTGAGGAACCGTTTCAACTCTTCAGACGCGTTTCCGGCAATGTTTGAAATGTCCTGCGCATCTCTATCCATTGTTGGATATGATAAGTGAAGTAAATTATCTCGACAGAGCTGCGGGAAGCTGAGGGAATGTGCGTTGTCATTCTCCGGTAGCGGGTAAAGCTTTAGTCCGGTGGCTGTGCAGCTTGAACTGCTAACACGGCACATGGTTGCCGACATGCTAATACCAGAATCAAACTATCCGAAAGTAGATTTCTGTAGCTGACGGCAAAAGCATACTCGGCTGTCGCGTCTATTTTAGCAATTGATTGGACCACCGTTTCCTTCTGCGATGGAAAGGGATCACGAGAACCGATTGTCATACTTATTAACTGACGTCACTCAGTACTCCAATGCTAGGCACAACTCCGGAAGTAGACAATGTCATGAGTAATACGTATATTGACGCCGTGTGTAATGACCCTGCTACTAGTGAATGCAAAATAAATAACTATCAAACATATTTTCTCGACGAGGAATCGAAGACAGTAGAATAGTGCAGGTATTATAAAAGAGTGTAAACGTAGCTGTAGTGTAGCACTGGTACACATTACATCGGATAATGAATTCATGGGTGTTGACATGAGAACATGGATGGATACAGAGAGCCTAGATAACCCAAGGCAGAACGAAAAAAAAAGAAGAAAAAAAAGAAGAAAGTTCTCGAATCTAGAGTAAGAGCGGATGTCACTTATCTTCCTTGACGTGACTGGTAGTTTTTGCTGTTAAGTCTACGGCCTTTGAAAAAATCTGCAAGTAGTTCGTTGATGAGGGGAGAGTGACTGAGAGTCAAATCATGACCAGCCCCTTCGACAGTGATGACTTCTGATTTTGCACGGGTGGATGGTGGTAGCAAGGAGAGGATCTTTGAAGAGTATCTCGATGGTACGGTCTGGTCATCTGTGCCCTATAATGAACGTTAGTGGAGAATTGCGGAAAGCGAAACAGGATGCACACATGTACAAGGAGAACGCGTCGCGAGTCGAAGCTGGGTGAAGAGAAATAACGTGCTTGACCCCGGATGGGACCATGGCGGAGTGATGAAGATAGGGCTGCATTGTATCCTGGGAGGTGAGCTGATTGAAGACGAACAAGCTGTGGACGCTAGGTTCATCATAATGACGGACATAGCGGAAACAGGACCAAACCTCTACAATAGGGTCCGAGGGAGATGTGCCGTTGTATATCTCTTTGAAATTTGCTGCATTAGCGTCGGGTATCAGGTCGTGATTAGAAGCATCACTAGAAGATGTCGTGTTAGCTAGTCGTTGTAGATATTTCTAAAAATGGCTTATTAAAAGCGCAGTGGCAGTATGGGAATGCTTACACGTGCAAGGCTGCTTGAAGCCAGTGATTGTACAAATGGTGATGACATGAACTTTGCTGTGCGTGATATGTCGCCCGACTACGGACATAAATATAGACGAGCGGGTTGGATAAAGAGAAGGGAGCTTACTTCCATGACTCCCGCGCTAGCAATGAGAACCACACGGTCGTCGACAAGATATGGATATTGGGATGTAAAGGCCGCGGCAATTCCTCCACCCTACTCGCAAGCATCAGAATTAAGCGCGCATTGCAATTGTAGCGTACCATTGAGACGCCGGCCACGATCGCCTTGTCCCACTTCAGATATTGCATGAGGAGCGCCAGTTGGGTGGTATATAGATTCGTGTCATATTTTGTTTGGGGAGCGTCAGAGTAGCCGCGGCCATAGAGGTCTGCCACGCGCGTGAGAAACGTGTCATAGCAGGACAAACGATGCGCTCACCATAAAGAAGAACGCGATGGCCATTGGCAGCAAGAGTTGGCGCGACATCTCTCCAAATTATGGCAGGTATGGATAGCCCATGGATGAGGATAACCTGAGTGCGACGTGTTAGATCGCGAGGCAACGCCGTAACAGGGACATAATGAAGACGGACTTTCTGGCCTTTCTCTGGACCAAGCAACCAATACCTGACCTGTTTAAAAGAGTCAGTTCTGAACGGCATTGAAACGAGCAAAATAACACGCCTTTCCAAATGGCAGAGGTGCGTACGCGCCTCCAGCATAGTAATCATCTGGATAGATAGACCATGCTATCGGCAGCGACGAGAGCGAAGGCAAAATTGTGAGCGGTGCTGGCGGGTATGGAAAGGAGGCGATGATATAAATCGCCGCCAAAAGTGGTGGGATGACCAGCAGCGCTAGGACCAAGCACTGCAACGAGCTCATCGTGGGTCGCATCGTCGAGCGATCTCTACTCACGTGACCTCATGCCACGCTAGCCGGACACGTGAGCACGCGCCTGCTTCTCTGTTTGTTCCTGTTTGCATCAGACACGATTTTGCCCTCCAATGGCGCCGCCCGAACCACTCGCGCTTGACGACATCATGCTGCTCGACGATGACGACGACGAACTCTGCGGAGATGGGCATTCCAAGCTCTCAGAAATACAAGAACAGCTACAGAAACAGGCGGAGCTTATAAGGGATCTCATGGTTCAGCGCGACCACCTTATCACTCAAATACTCCATGAACGCGAGAGATGGCAAGCGGAACGTGACGAATGGGATAGGACGTCAGAAGCTTTGATAGCCCGATACTCCAGAAAGGCTACTGGCTCTACGAAAGACGAGGTTCATATTCCCCCCTTCTACGTTTCATCGGCTTACACATCTTATGCGTGCAGGAATTGGCGCACCGTTGCGCAGTCTACGAGTCGGATAATAAGTATTTGAAGGAAAAGGTGAGCATATGCGCATATAACCGTTGATCTGTATCATGAACGCTGTTGTATCAGGTGCACGATGCTCAGGCTCGACTGGGCGATTTGGAAGCTGAACTCCACAGGCTCAAACCCTTACTTGCCATCCAATCTTCACAGTCTCAGCGACGAGAATCAACGCAAAGTTCAATGCCATATCCTTATAGTCCCTACACGTCTACAAGTAGTCATGCCCCCCTTTTCACTTCGACAACTCCTCAAGTACCTTTCATACCATACTCAACACTCCCTTCTCATGACGTGAACCAGAAGCGGAAAAGGGAGGGTCTTACTTCAAGTAAGGGAAAGGAAAAGGAAGCTACGCACCAAGACATAGATGCGAACCCAGATGACGATAGCGATAATGCAGACGCACCACTTACACCGACAGCTGCCTCATCCACATCCCATAATCCTTATGCATATATGAACAATCTATATCGGCACGTCCTTAGTCCCTCCACCGCTGTGGCCACTTCTCCGGCCACTCCGAAGCCTAAACCTCCAGGAGCCCTGAATAGCGCATCTCTTGGCGCACAGAGCAACAGCTCAAGTACAATGTCGCCCAGTCACTACGCAATTGCGTATCCCCCCTATTCATTTCCGACAACTACACATCCAAAACAACCGGCATCCTCTACCACAGGTGGTTCTAAGCCCACCCCGGGTCGACAAGATGATGCGGACAAAGATGGCGGTCGCGTGGAGGCAAACGTTGGAATTCACAACGCCGGACAAGAGAAGGGGAAGTCGACCCCAGCAAGTAGCCGCAGGACAGCGGCAACGTCCACACGTCAACAGGTCAAGTACAGGACAAGCTCTATTCTTGGTGACGCACGTGCAGAGCACCTGCTCCTTGCGGCACGGAAGATTGGACGGGGGCGGGCGATCACTGTAGCGGGACTTGCCAAGGCGCAGGAGCAAACGGCAACCGAAGAGAGCAGCAAAGACAAGCCAAAGGCAAAAGATGTCAGCCGACATTTGGAAGCGAGTCATAGCAATGTGTTTGCAAGCCGTTCTACTCAACGGCGCCGAGTGACTGGGATAAACAGTCCAACGACCCCAACGCCTAGGAGGGTGCACGGAAACGTGCAACCCCTTACGGAAGTGTCAAGTCTTGCGATGACTCCGAGTGCTAGCAGGACTCGCGAAGTATCGTTTGGTTCGGCCAAGGCTCCGCGAAATAGGTCCTCGGTTCCAGATATAACCACAAGTCACGTCAATGCGGGTAAGGATGATGGAGGCATGCCAGGTGCTGGGCAGACACCGCTAGATTCTCTTCTCAGCGCCGCACGTACTATGATGACCAAGGATCGTGAGAGTGGACCAGCGCCTACTGCCCAAAGCGTCGCTTCCAGTGTTGTCACAGGGACGAATCGAGATATAGCAGAACAACCATCGGAGGACAGTCAGGGTGAATTAGAAGGAACTCATCGGCGGAAGAGGAGGCGAAATACTACAAGTCAAGGGACAGCCACGGTGACCCCGAAAACCCATGCTGCTGAGAGGCAGAGCGCCACGCCGTCTGGTATACGAACTAGGAGTGCACTTGATGTGCTAGCTGATCAGGCGGCCGCGGCTTTTGAGGGTAGCTCGACAACACATCAGGAAGTGGATCAAACAGAGAATAGCGATAACAACGGACCTTCAACCTCAAACTCATACACGGGTTCCTTTGTTGATTCACGTGGCCCTGCGGACACGTCATCTATTCACGAGCTGGTAGAGGGACCTATAAGTGCGGCTGCCGAGATGGACATGCCTGGGCAAATAGAACGTTCCATCAAAAGCACTGGCAGTGACGGTTTTGGAACGGGGTTCGGAGCCGGTGAGGCGCCTGCGACGAGTTCTCCTTTTCAGCAGTCGGCGTCCCAGTGGATTGGTAACCAAAGCACAACGACGGACCAGGTGGCCATAGGAGATCGAGCTGCGACACCTGCTGAGGGCCCCGCCGCGTCCAGTGCTAAGTCCAGGCCATCTAGCTCTGATTCTGGGCAGGATAGCGGACGTCGTGACTGGGATCCATTTGGAGGAATGCCGAATGCTGCCACAGGTGATTCGGGTGGAATTTCAGAGGGCGACATGGATGCCGAAGGTGATATCGACCCAGATAGTCAGGAGACATCACTCGACGGTAATGGCGTTATCCATCAATTATGCTTTTGTCCTTGCTCACGATTGTTTAGCACCTCATGTCAAATGAGAGCCATTTGGTTCCATTGGGCCAACATCCAGTTGTAGTAGCTTGTGGTAAGTGGGGGTTCTAATAGTCTTTGTTTAAAATAACGGGCGTGGCCGATTCTCAGGTCTCGTCGGGCGCCGTGCTCCGATTAAGTTTGACGATCCCATGTGTGTTACCGCATAGATTTTGTCATGGTCGCAAGTCATCATCAACCTTCCACACCATCTCTTGGGGTTGTATTCTTTTGTATATAATGCAACCAGATGTACCTTAAAACGCGGCGTGGATTGAAGCTCAGCCCTTGCCGAGGAACGCTCCGATCGGCATGTACTAAAAAAATTTTGGCTGCGCGATGACATCTGCACAGATCTGCACAGATCTGTTCAGATTTCTGTGGTTGTGCTGTAGCAGGCTATAGCACTGCTATAGCGTGCTAGCCCTGACCTTGATCCGCTTCGACATCTGCGGGACCGGCGTCGTTCCCACGGCGGAGCCATGGGATGGATGATGACCTTGGATGACATATCAACGAGCGGCGTTCATTCCATTTTTAGAAATCCTGACGAACTGTCTCACGTCACGGTCCCTTCTCCCCTCGGGCGCCGTCGAAATGAGAAGGGAGAAAATAAAATAAAATAAGGTAAGAGGCTCGGGTTGCCTCATTTATTTTCTCTCTTCTTTTCATCCTCGCCGATCACGCTTTAAAAGAAGAGAAACCGTCCAACCAGCTCCTTCTCGTCGTCCACGTTAGGATTCTTTATAATCGGGCATTGCCCACGATCAATTTGACGGCGACCTCTTTAATTCGTAAGTTGTTATGGCCTTTTCAGAGCGACGGGTTGACGAGGACGATTAGAGCAGAACTTTATTCAAATGACTACAAAAGACGATGTGCGCTCGGGGGAGACATATCTGTTTCCTGTTCAGAACTTCCTTGATTTCATCGACACCACAAGATATCAGCGACCGTTCGAGGGAGTAGCCTACGTCTGTAAAAGCGGCGAAGCGTAAGTTCAAGCAATTCACGTGGATTTATCGTATCTTCACATCCTCCCTGAAGTTATATAGAGGCGCCTCCAGATTGGGAAGTGCACAGACATCCCAACGGCGACATATACTTTTACAATCGCGACCTACGCTTGATAACCCCAGACGACATTACGGATAGCGAAAAGCTGGCTCTCATCATGGAGTCATGGGACGAACATATGCGAAACATGGAATATGATCCGATTGGTCGGACACTTGGAGATGATTGGGAGTTGATGCTCTCTGATGTGACGGAGACATCCGTCGTGATTGAGGTGATTTCAAGGAATGCCGGTCGAGCTTACAAGTGGTCCGATGATAGAGGTTTGTTTGTCCATATTCTCATAATTGCCAGAGCTAATCGTTCACGGGTTACAGGCCTACAGTTAAGGGAAGACAAGGCGCATTATTGGTCCCATCTCGCAGAATATCCTTCCCACCATTTGGAACTTCCTCCAGGTGTCGAGGCCGAATTTGTGAAGAAAATATACTCAGGCATGTATACCCGTAAAAGTGATATCCATTTGCGATGCTCACCGTCGCTTTAGCTAAGACGGCCGTTAAGAAAGGCTGCCGGTGTCCACTTACAGCCGAACAAATTGATCAGGTTATTGCTCGATATCAGGAGTACCATAGTGCGTCCCTTGATGTCTTTGTTGGTGAAAACTTTTGACATCTCAAAGCTACTCAAATGCAAGGACAAAACGTGATACCAATGCTGACATGGCTGATGGGGGTCGTTATGCCTCTAGAATACATCGATACAAATCAAGAAACAAATAACCGCGGTTGACGATGCTAGTGATGACCGGTGACGAATATATGCATATGAACAATAGCTTTGATTCTTTCTAGACAAATTGTTTTTTTTATGCATGCTGTATTTTTCTACAATATATGGACGTGGGACTCGGCATCTGGAACGCGATGTCACTGATATTGACAAAGAATGCTGATGGCGTGTACGCATACCAAACATGGGCACATCTAAGATCCTCCGCCCGCACCTCTCCACCATCTCACTATGCCGTCTTCACCTCCTGTTACGAACGAGCCTACAGTGCCGAGCGGTGCTGGTTTTGGTCTCCATGCAACTGACCAAACTTCGCCAGTGTCCGTCAACGTCGAGACACAAGCCCTAGCACCGATATCCCAAACTTTGATTGTCTTGTCAGCTGACCTGATAGCGATCCATGATATCTATCAACGTCAAATCAAAACTGTCGCTTACCCTGAGAGTGCCAGTCGTCCATCGGGCGAGATATCCACACTAAGTGACCAAGATGAATGGCCTGCGAAAGAAGTTACAACGTTTCCCGCTGCGCCTCTGACGTCATGCAGAACGAGCCGTTTGTCTTCCGAGGCGCTAATGAGCAGCTAGACATTTATGAATATGAAAGTTTTTTTGGAAAGTATAATGGATCGATATACGTACACTTGAATCGTATGACCATGCCACGGACCGAACGGACATTGCGTGGGAGCTGAACGCCGTTGCAAGAGCGTTGGACTCGAGGTCAAAAATGAATACTTGGCCGGATTCAGATGCAAGGGCTACGCGTTTTCCATCGGGGCTCTGGGTTAATATTAATAGCAGATAAGTTGAAGAAACGGTGTGGTGGTCCTTACATGCGCGCAGTGCATTCCGAATTTGATCCTCCCTGGAGATAACGTTGCCAATTGTTCACCGAAGTTATCGGCTTTTGCTGAACGTATTTGGACGGTGCCAGATCCACCGGTAGAGGCGTACGTCTCCGATGTAGGATGTAATGACACCGACCATGCTAGAAAATGGGTCGTGCATTAGGTCCAACTTCCACGTTCCGACCATTGAATAACTTACATGGTTCTGGATTATCAGTTTTCCGGACGTAGCTCTCGAATTTGGCCACAATTCTGTTTTGTGTTACGTCCCACAGACTAGTGAGTCCTTCTATACTATTGTACAAGGCGTGTTTCCCGTCGCGAGTAACTGAAAGAGATACGAGGCCTAATGTGTGCGGTGGAGGAAAGGTTGCATTCGGCGATGCTGGTTGGCCTGTAGGGCCCCAGTGTTTAATAGACCCGTCTGCCGAGATCGAAAACACGGTATCGTCTTCTGTATATGCAACACCCCAGACGGGTTCGGTGTGGGCTAATAGGGCATCAGATGAGCCTGTATTGTGAATACTAAACACTGAGTAGCGTAGTCATTACGTTCTGAGCAATCATGCGCGTTCAAGAAGGCTAAACTCTGTATATGCGTCAAATCTGTGGTCTACACGCGGAATCAGACTGATACTTACCATTCTATTTGTTCCGAGATGGCCTCTCAATTAGAACGAAGACGAATATCGATTTGGGGTCGGGAGCTACCGAGCGGAGACTAAATAAAGTACAACTACATAATGAGAAACTTAAACTTTATTTTCTTCACATCATCAACGAAAGCGGACGAAGACTTCCTAGTTTCTCATTCATAAAAAAGTAAGTCTTTCAAGGATCGGATTTCACCCAAATTGACACGTCTGTGATTAGCATGTCTGACGCTGGAGATGACATTCAAGTTGACAACGCCCCAGAGACTGAGGTTGCTGTTGAGGCACCCAAGGGCAAACTCTCAATCGAAGACGCGCTTCAGGTATTGTGATTCCGGGCAAACCTGAATTTAAGCTGACAGAACCCTTCAGCAAGTTCTGAAGAATGCCCTTGTTCATGATGGTCTTGCCCGTGGTCTCCGTGAAGCCACGAAAGCCCTCGACAAGCGCCAAGCCCACTTGTGCGTCCTTAACGAGTCCTGCAACGAGGCAGAATACGTCAAGCTCATTGAGGCGCTTTGCGCTGAGCACAAAATTAACTTGATCAAAGTCGGGGATCCCAAGGTCCTCGGAACCTGGGCTGGCTTGTGCAAAATTGACCGCGAGGGCAACCCGCGCAAGGTCGTAGGCTGTAGCTGCGTTGTCGTAAAGGAATATGGCGCTGAGAGTGAAGGACTGCACGTTCTTCTTGACTACTTCAAGAACCGGTAAAAAAATGTGAGTTTTTATTCCCCCCTACGTGTCGGCGTCCCTCGTCATCATACGATGACAATACAGACTCCCTCAACTGAGATATTCTTTGAGGAATCACGTCTATCCGGAATCATTATACATTTTCTGAACCTCATACCCTTACTTTTTGAACCTTGAACGACTCGTCTGACTGTTCTTTCCCACAGAATCGTTTTTTGTAGCATTATCTCCATGTATCTGTCCTTTACGCAATACAAATACAGTGATTATGATCACGGTAGAACGGCGCTGAGCCTAAATCTGCACGCACGAAGTCTGTTAGCTGAGTTTCGTCATCCTTTCTCTTCCAATTATATCTCGTCCCCGAAACCACGTTGTATACTCTCCATGGCCAAAGTCAGGAATCATGTTTGGTTAACGTCCTTTCAAGTTTCAGTGATGAGTCCAAGTACGAATCATTGGGAGTCCCAAGGACATATCTCTCCTGCATCGCGCTGGTGGGAAAGCTGCATGATAGCCGATGTGGCTGTGCCGTTGGGACTGCGGACTTCGACCAGTCTTTGATCAAACGGACACCTGCACCTCAGTGCGTATCATTAGCTATGTTGTTCACTGTTCTCCCAACTGCTTAGGAACTATCTTCTGGAGCTCTGCGTTGCCTTGTCCTGGTTAATGCCTTTCCCGCTGACGTTTTCAACGTCTGGTTCATCTGGCTCTACTTCCACGCTCGGGTTACATGCGAAGCGGCTCAGAGGCTTCTCTGATGAACACGAGTTTGATGCTTCCACTCAAGGCAGGAGGAAGCAGTTGAAGATAGATATTCCACCTACGCCGCTCTACCTTCACTCTCCACACTCTTCATGCTCAGCTTTACCTTCGGTCAAGGAGTCCCCGTCTTCCCTGTTTTCGGCTGCATCAGAGGTCGAACAGACATCTAATGAGGATGCGACTCTACCAATATCCCAGTCGCAACTGGTGCCTGATGCAAGTCTGTCTGCCACGTCATCAACCATCGACCCTGACCAGCTTGTCGAGGACCTTATGGAAGACATTCCTCTTGCGCTTCTCACTGCGCCTCCTATCCATGGTTTATACTTCAACCCAACGCTATCCCTGCCCCACGAAATCGCGTCAGCTGTCATGAATTTTTGCCTTAAAGACCTACTTCCGCAATCCAAATGTAAATCAAGTTATGCTATTTGGCCGTGCCCCGGACCCGGAGATTTCAAATCTATCGTCATCTACCAACTACGCAAGAATACTCAACAACAATGCTTCATCAGATTCTGCCAACCTATATTCAACCTCGATGCCCAAAACAAGCGATTGTACTGGTACCCACAACAACACTAACATCACGGGACTTCCCACCATCTTCATCAACCTCCTTTCAACTCTCTCAACTCTACTCAAACCTTTCCTTCCCGAAGAGGCATATACTCTTCTCTTCCCTTCCTGCCCAACACAAGCACGACAAGCTATCATTAACCTATATAATCCCGGTGAAGGCATTTCTCCCCACGTCGACTTGCTTGGACGATACGGAGATGGAATCATTGGCGTCAGCTTTGGCAGTGGTTGCGTCATGAAGTTTGATCGAGTAGCTCAGACTTCTCAAACTTGCCAATGGAAGCAATCACGTTTCCAATCGAACCACGTCGAATGACGATGATGACAGCGGCGGAGTAGATCCGGGGCAACAAAGAGACAGGTGGGACTTGTATCTACCGGAGAGGAGCGTACTTGTTTTGTCGGAAGACGCACGATATGGCTGGACCCATGGGATTGACAAGATTACTAAAGACTACGTGTCTGCTTCTGAAGCTGAAGCTGGTTTCGGCAATGAGCATGCCGGTGGGAGGTGGATAGAACGAGGTGTT
Source organism: Amanita rubescens (assembly GCA_015039365.1). Taxonomy (NCBI): domain Eukaryota; kingdom Fungi; phylum Basidiomycota; class Agaricomycetes; order Agaricales; family Amanitaceae; genus Amanita; species Amanita rubescens. Next base: position 96,295 of record WION01000053.1, read on the forward strand.
CGCTTGAGTGTAACGTTTCGATGGCTCCTGCCCGGTGCGGATGTCGTTGGTCCAGAAACCTCTTAGGCGAGCGATAGGGTGTTATCCTTGCGTATGCACCTGCCAAGTCTGTATTCCGTGCCTCCCAAGGTACTCTTTGTGCATAATCTAATTGATATTAACACAACAAACGTGGTGCTTGACGTGTGCTCGATGCGTCATCCCGAGATAACTTGCTCGATCTTAGTGTCGACTTTAAGGAAGCGTGTATGGTCGGAGGCAGAGACAATTGGTTTGACAGCCGCTCTGTATTGCAGGAGTTTAACCCGTCGATATCATTGGACAATTATAAGGTAACTACTGTACATGCATGCTCCAAAGCCAGGATGACCAGGTGCCTAGAACGATGTAAATATTGCACCAAGACCAATGTAAGAGAACGTGTCGACACACCTTTTACATTACGATACAAAACTCTCGATCCCTCAGTTGCCGTCCATATACGTTTTCTCCCTGCACGACATCTCTCATTCTCACCGCCGTATGCGCTTGATTCGCATGCACAACCTCATGCATTTGAAGCTGGTGCGCGAGCCGAAGATCTCGATCAAGACCATTCATCGGTGGAACACTGACACCACCATGCACCTCGCGCAAGTGATCATATACGTCTTTTGCAGTCTTGTACTTGGCGAGGCAGAGCCAGCATATATGCGCGTTGCACATCCGACAATGCATATGGTTGCAACCAGTCGTTTTCTGAATCCATACATGACACGAAGGACACGCCTTGGCTCCGTTGCGCGATGCCCATATCGAGTCGAGGCGTTCTTGCTCGTTCGGGTCTGTACATGCGCGTTGTTCGGGACACGTGCGGCCTGGATGTCCCTTCGAATTACATGTGGAGCAAACACTGGTCAAGCAGGATGGACAAGTGAGACCTTTTTTATCCTTGTTGCATCGGTATGTTTGCGTACAACCTGGAGTTTGACAGTATCTCAGCTCAGTTAGGGGTGTTGATCGACATAAGAAGAGATGGCCCTGTCGACGAGATGATGGAATTGGGGTATAGACAAGACGGTTTGGATTATAGGAATTGCTACTGGGCGTCGGCAAGTATCATCATTTCCAATGCAAGTGACTGGGGAAGCGGTTACGCTCTGGGGCTGTGATGAGGTAACCTCTAAGGCACGCTGCACAGTATTCGTGTCCGCATCCCAATCCAATAGGCTCTACAACTTCAGCAAGACAGATTGGACATGACGCCTGTTCTTCTGCCTCATCGGAGTGAGTTTCTGCGGCAAGTTTGTCGATCATGTCTGAAGCATTTCCTCCGCGGTGCTTGAGCACATAGTGAGAGTACATCACATCGAGGGATACTCCAAGGTTCTGCATGAAGCGAGTAAGTATGTCACTATCTTGGAGAGACCGCACAAGCTGTCTACTTATGCGAGTCCGATATTTAGCAAGCTTAGACCGCGCAACAGCCTCTCTTATAGCCGTGGCTACAGCGTCAATAGGCTTGCTGGGATTCAGCGTGGAATGTGAGCATGCGCGAGAGCCAATCCCGGGTTATCCTGTAAATACCCGTGTCTTTACGCGATAGCATCTGTTCCATTAGCTCTTTGGCGGTCAGGTCAAATGACCAGAGCCATCCATCGAACCAATCGAAACCGAGATAATCGGTCCGGACAATCGTCCCCTCAGGTTCTTCCGTTATCGACATCCTTCGATTCTTCGCAGGGTCATCATCTTCAAACAGGTAATGTTGGTCGAGGGGTATGCGGAGAATATGTTGTGTCGGCTGATTGGGTCGCAAGTCATACCTGAGGGGAGGAGATTTCTGTTCAAGTCCAAGCTGCTCGAGTTGTGCATGCGCTTTTTTGGCCGAAGACCAGGAGTCAAATTCGGCCGTCGCGGCGGTATATGTTCCCGTTGGGTTACAGGCCGTGAATTGAAAAAATATTAGGCCGGGACTGGACTTCCAATAGGCTCCCTAATTCAGTGTTGAGATCTAGATTTGAGGATGATGGATCGTTTAGGCGGGGCTTCCCAGGTCAATTGAAGCTCGTAATGTGGCGCCCGAAGCCGCGCGATGCACTCAGTTCCAACTACAGTCGCTCTCAATACTCGGCCTCGAATCGTCCTACCGTGTATCTGATCCACCACGGCCTGCCTCCGCCCTGCCTTGACGAGAACCGTAGCGTTCAAGGTCCCATTTCCACACTGTGACGTATCAGTAACGATGAACGGCGTATCCGCGCTTGAGAACAGGGACTGCGATGTGATCCGCTTCCATGTTAAAAGGGAGGTTGTAAATCTGCACAAAACCATTAGTCGAAACCGCAAGAAAGAGCCATGACCTTCAGACCTGCTCCGCATGCGGCCAGTGTCGAACCTGAGACGATGTGCTTGAAAGTGACGCTTTGCTCTTTCCTGGCAGCATCTTCGTGCATGGAGGCCAGAGTTTGTTCATTAATCACATGACGCGCTTGTCCGCCCTTCGCTGGTGAAGGGAGCGGGTCATTAGGCAAGGGAAAGCGGTCAGCATCATCGTTTGACGGTCGACTGAGCTCGAAAGCTTCCGCGAGGCCCAACGAACATGTGTCAGACGAGGCTGCATCGGTTAATCCCCGGCGCTGTGATTCCGCCATGCGCCTGCGGCCTGATTGCCTCAGCCTTTTTCGCATAGTCCTCCGCTTCTATCAGGGCAGTCTCCGCCGTCTTCTCGGCGGCATGTTGAGCTTGCTTTGCTCTTTCAGCCTCCACGATCGCTAGCTCCGCCCTCTGTTCAGCCTCCATCTGCGCGTGAGTAGCGTCCTCCGCCGCGCGTGATGTCTCTATAGTTATTTCAATCGCTTGTTCCAGCTCACGTTCTGCATTTGTCTGCGCTCGAAGGGCCATCTCTGCTCTTCGTTCCGCCTTCAAACTGACCTATCTTTGCCTTTTCCAGTTCGAGCTCGAGTAGTGACACACGGAAGCGCAGTTGCAGGAAGGCGTCTTGCATCGCCTGATGAGAGAAAGTCGACACGGTCGAGTCTTGGGCCGGTTAAAGGACTGATTATGTTCTATTACGTGAAGAAACACATTGTAGCGGGTAAGATACTATCTTCGATGGACGCACCTTACCTTCGATGCCTTTTCAACGTCACTGGCTCGGATGTCCACCCATCGAAAAAGAACGATAATATGTCGGACGTAGCGTTGGATTGGCCATGTCAGGAGCTAAAGCGGTGACGAGTGTACTTTCTATGTCATTCCATTGCACACATGATGCCTTATTTACCTCGCCGCCTCTACGACCCGGAAAGTAAACATTGAGACACTATGATCTCAATGGTGTTCCAATTTGAATTAAACATTGCAGTCAATCTGTTGCTCCGCCGTCGTGAGAACCGAGGGTCCACCCAATGACGTGTCTTCATGTTACTTCCGTCGTGCGATGACATGAGTGGGATCCCAATCGAACGTTGGCGCCAATCTTCAGAACTTAGTTTGACAATGGGGAATCTGGGCGGAAGGTGCATCGAATTTGAGACGCGTTGCAAAATGCAGACATGCTCTTTGATGAAAGTGAGAAATTTGGAAGCTGAGTTGTACTTGATACCAAAATTGCCTTGAACAAGCAATGGTGATTGATATGTAAGTACTGGTGGGAAAACGAAAAAGAAGCTCTCTGTCGGGGAGTCGAACCCCGCTTTCGCGCGCACAGTTAAACTGACAGGCGCGTGTACTAACCGATATACTAACAGAGACCTGTCGAACTTGAGTTCTGTTCTAAGGCAACCTACACTGCGGGCCTGGAATGCGAGGAACACTTGCCAGCAACCAAGTCCAAACTCGTTCTCGAAGTACTCGATTCGGCTCAATGGACAACCTGATGACGTTGCGCCCTATCTTCCTGCATGTCTGTGGCTGCTTAGGACATGATTTGGAACTCGGAATGCGGATGCCAGTGCGGACAAGTAAGCGATGCCAATTGCGGTGACGTTCAATTATCATTGAATTCGAAGCTGCATTTCCACTTCCCTGTCCCTATCAAGGCATCGATACAGAATAATCAGTTAATCTGACAAGAGATTCTTCTCATGGACGTCAACCGATTTGGCAATGCATGATTGACAGGTGGAATGACTTCTTGCATGTGATGCTATATATAACATGTTCTTATTACCGGCAGAAGTTGAGCTGAGCCGCGTTGCCTTAACTCTTCGACTGTATACAAGCCTTTCCGACACAAACGCTATGTCTTTGAAACTCGAGATAAGTTTGGTCAATGCTCCTGTCCCAGGACCAGCAAATGTCAGGGACTTGGCAAAGCTCAAGATTAAAACATCGGTTACCAACATTGGCACCAGCAGCAATCACCCTCATTACAGATCCTTCGAGTATCCTTTCCAAACAGGCTCTTGCGGAGAAATTTACAATTTTTTCCTCGTCCGACCGTGACAAGCGACCTACGTACAGGGGGATACTTGCAAAGATGATTTCGCAGGAGAGAGCGATCTCTTTGAACTTCGTGCAGGATCTCGAGCCACGAAAATCAATTGTTATTGTGCATGACTGTGAGCGAGATCTAATCTGTAATCTCATCTGAAACTAACATGGAATAGTGTCTACATTATACGATTTCACCGTGTCCGGGCAAGGGGAATACACTTTTGTACCAAATGCTACGCTCAATGCCATCGATAAACTCACGAAGGAGGTCTATGTCATTAGGCCCGTATCGATACCATCACTTAATGTTCTTATAATGGCTGAAAAGCTCGTCCTCGAACGTGCGTATAGTATTTTCAATTTACATTGGTCACTTTGATGATAGCTTGACAATCACAGGTGAAGAACCCAAAGTCAAAGAGCCTGTGACGGACAACAAAATGCAAATTCAACTGACTGCCGCAATTCAAGCCGCGGAAGACTATACAAATGAAGCCGCTAGGTATGTATGTAGCGTCGTATGGAAATCGGAGTTCTCACGCAAGTCTTCTCTGATGAAGTTATCTTGAAAACATATCTGGCGCTACGCTTCGCTACGAGACGTGGTTCGGGAAGTATGATGAACAACGAAAAAAGAAGGTAAAAGCACATTTTGACGAAGTCCGTAATGCCCTTCCTCTTGCCAAATTCACTATTGGCGGTCAAGTCTGCGAGTGCTCGTGTGGTGGTACTGACACTGTTTGCAAATGTACCGAAAAAACCTGTAAAGGCTGTGGATGTAAGTCTCTCTTCGCCTACGTTCAGGCGGACAGGTAAGCCTTATTATTTTCGAAAATACTAGTCCTGATCTCATTTTTTCTCTCTCGTAGTACGGACTTTACGGTACATTTGGCCAAACTGTTCTGGGACGCACCAGTGACCGGCTCAGATTCCAAGGCTTGTCCGCCTTAATTTGTTGTACCACGTTATAACATCTGATCTCCAGGCCGGCACAATTATCCATGAATTAAGTCATTTCAATGTTAATGGCAAAACAACCGACGCAGGATATGGTACGAGCGGTTGCAAGGATCTTGCGGTGGCGAAAGCGAATGTGGCAACTTCGAATGCCGACTCTCATCAATATTTCTCTGAGAACAACCCATTTCTTGATTAGTCGCTAGGCTGGGATGTAAGGGTCTTGTGGTGGCGAAAGCGAAGGTGGCAACTTCATACTGACTCCCATCAATACTTCGCCGAGAACAACCCATTTCTTGATTAGTCGTTAGATAACTAACTACGCGTCGCGATTGTATGATATACCATTTGTTACCATGCGTTCTTCCATCAGATGCCATACATAGACCGCACTGTAAAAACATCGGCAAAGCGTTGGTCTATCGTTTGTCCCTCTACAATACTAGCATGAGCATGCAAAACAATGTCATCGACGGCTGCTAGATTAATCTTGTACGAGGATGTCATTTCCAATCTCCGACCTTGGACTATCAATCAGAAGCGGGGAAGCCTAAAGTCACGAATGTCATATCTGCACAACGGATTACGCACATTCGTTTATGATGCCATTTGGAGTTTAGTTGGAGCAGTTCCTTCCTATCGACTCCTTGTCACATCGTGGCATGTTTGGGTGGCGGCCTGCGAAAAGATATCTTCAAATTTCGTGCATGAGAAGCGAAGAGTAATAATAGAAGCCACAGTTCACGTTGCACGGTGCAGGCCTCGTCACCTGGACATCGACAGGAGTCGTCGAAGACATTTTTAGCATTGACAAAGGTGTAAGGAAACCAACTCAAAGCGTCGTGGTCACGAGAGTTCGAACCGTAAATTACGTTTGCTGGCGCGAAGAAAGCGTGAGAAAACGCCACTTCACTGCATCCATGATGTCGGAATAATTAATATTAGCGCGAAGATTGCCTGACACGCTTATGTTAAGGGTGCATTTGGAATGGCCCTACCATTTGACTACACCACGGGCCCGACATGGGCAGGACTAATTTCCGCGGCTCGAGGGCTCACCCACTTCTGAATGGCACCTTCAGAGCGTTCCACAACACGGTACTGCACAATTAGGACAATGAAATAAATACGAAAAGGATCGACCCGAGGACTCACCGTCTTCAGCTCCACGTCCATTTGCGATGAAATACATTGTCTAAAGCCAAAAAGTTCGTAGAAGTATTGATCGTGTCTGACCGAAATACGCACCAGAGCGATATTGTACTGGTTGCCCGTTAAATGGAGCTGTGTGGTCCGACCTTCCAGCTTAGCGTTCCCTATCGTTTCTCAGTTGAAAGAACCACCGACAATCCAGAAAACACCCCGATATTCCCTGCAAGTCCCATGCGCCAGAACTTCATGTCGCTGAAAGCCTCAGACCAGACTATACCTCTATCCAAAAAACGACATCAAATACATAAGTGACAAAAATGGGATTAAGCGCATGTCGATTTTCGGCCATAATGTTCGGGTGTTAGATCGGGAGGTGACGGCAACGTCAAGTCCCCTCCAAAATGGACCAAAGCAGAGGTGGCTTCCAATACTGTATCCGCTTCCTTTTCCTTGGACATGGAGAGCGTTGGGGGTTGGAGGAAGAGTAAGGTTAGGATCGAGATTAAACACTGTTCGGTTCGGTTCCATTGGTCAGCCTACCATGAGGGTTTTACGATAACGTACTATTATTATATCGCGTTTGAGTGTCTGACCGCCATGGGAATATCCACGCGGGGTGAATGACTTGTGTGATGTGCAAGTGACGGTGATGCTCCGGTAGGGTGAAGATGTGAGCGCGAGAAAGAGTGGATGACTGGAAATGCAATGCCTGCTCTTTGGACACTGGCTTATCTCATTAGCTGGAAGCCTTCGATCACGATGTCACATGCCACACTGGGAGACGTTTATAACACAGTCCATCGCCAACCAGGCTGCAAAAGAGTCAAAATTCGCAAAACTGTAGGGCAAACTTGTACAGCGCTAAGCGTCGACCCGTAAGCGCAACCCCCGCAACGAGTCAATGAAGTTTTCGGAAGGAAGGCTACTGCCCTCGTCTGAGTCTGATTCATCTGCATCAGGAACCCAATCGACCCGACCACCGTATGCCTTTCCAGTCCCTGCTTCTTCTTCTGCCACATAACACTCGAGAAGGGCTTGGACCATCTCGTTGCTCCACAAAACCCTATTCATGAAAATATCCTTGAAATTGTTGAGAGCCGAACATCTTCCTGAGGGTATGCAAGCCCGGGCTTCGAGGTAACGGGCCGAGCCGGCTGGATACTGTTTCCGAATAGCGCGAGCAAAGTGTGGTCGAAGGATAGCATTTTCCTCGTAGAGATGTTTCGAGCTGTCGACATCTTGTATGAAGATCGGATATTCGTAGAGGAAATAAAGAGGCGCAGCGTGTGCATGATCCCAATCTATGACCCCGATAAGGCGTGGAGGGGAAGTACCATCGCTGAGTTTGGGATCAGTGAAAAGGAGATTTTGACCATCGAAATCTGCGTGCCGGAGTCGGAAAGGTGGACGGATATATGGCTCGTTATCGTGCGAGGCAAAATAATTCGCCAAAACACCCCGTACTTTGTGTAATCGCATGCGATTCTCCTCGGATATGCGACTACTGGACGAAAAACGGTCAATGAAAAGGTAGAGATAATCAGACGTAGATCCGAAAGGCCCGTCAGACATGTCTTTGATTACCTCTTCCCCGTCGACGTTCTCCATCATGTGGTGTAGCAGCGGTCCAACGGAGCCGTCCTCCGTGATAGAGCCCGTAGCTTTGAATTCCATGTTTGCAAGCTGACCGAGCACCCAGGTGATCTGGGTCAGAACGTCTTTCTTGTGCTCCAACGTGAGATCATCCCAGATCCGGTAAAGGTTTACACCCTCGACGTAATCCATGACAAGAAATTGCATACCGACCTCGTTGGACGGCGAATCCTCGAAAAAGTGGACGACGGGAACGGGTATTGAAGTACGTGAGCGGACGAGGGTCATCGTGGCAACTTCACTGCGCAATGCAGATGGATTGCGGGGAGACCGGCAGAGGCGTGCTATCAGTTTCCGGCCATCTTCTGTGTTGAGCATGTAGATTTCGTGATACGTGCCGCGAGTAACTTTTTGGCAAGATGTGATCTTCCGGCCAATACGTGTGTAGACGAGGTCGCTGAGTGCTTTCAGATCAGGTTTCAGCTCAGGATACTCATCACTCTCGTATCCATCATCGTCCAGGCTTGGGAGGATGGAGAGAAGCATGATTTGTCTTGGAAAGCAGGACCAAATAATGTTCCGAGTTTAAGGCGAGGTTTAAAAGCGACAAAAACTTCGCTGGTCGTTTCACACCCAAGGAATACTCACTTCAGTGCATCTCTATGGCACGCTTGACCACCTTCCGCCATTCATGTCTCCGAGGCGACTCTCCAGTACAATGATCTCGCGCATTTGGGCGGAACATATACAATCGCCATCGGTGCACCTTCTGTAGGGGAAGCCAAGCTCAGCCCCAAGCCTATTAACGCAGGAGGAGCCGAGTTGACAATTACTGGCGTACTGGATAACCCCATCCCCGAGAAAATACCCGTGTACGGGACCGCTCGCTGGTTCTGGGCCTGAATCCGCCGTTTTTCGTATCCAGTTTGCGTCTTGGCATCTTCGTACAGTTAAGGACCCTATTGAATGGCGAAAACAACTTATCTGAGTAAGGGCAGTCATTCGCATACTGAACGGCCCTATTGCTATTAATAGGAGCACGTGAACTAACCAAATAGACCTCATCAGCCGTGATTCAATTTCAAAGTCCGCCATCGAGGTTTAACAATGCCCTTCGACGCCGTCACCTGTGCAGTTCTAGAGCACTTTACCACAAACCCCCCTGCCGCTGAAGACGCATGGTATGGGCCGTGGATTACAATCCTCACAACCCTCTTCCCCACCATCCAAGGCTACATAGTCACTCCGCAACGTCGCCTTCCAGATGATCCTCAAAGTCACATTCCCGACTTGGTCATCGAGGTCGAGAAGATGGCTACAGCTCCACTCATCTTTCGGACTGTCCTTATCGTTAAAATCAAAAACTCCCAGCATTGGGAGGATGGAATTCCAGCTCTTGAACGCCAGCTCAATCGACAAACAGATGCTGCTTTCTATGGCACCGCCCACTCGAATGTCTACTGGATTGGAGCTATTGGACCACACTGGAAGTACGGCGAGAAGTTGGACGAACAAGATGTGCAGGCACTCGTTGATTGGCATGACACCACTCATGACCAAGCCTCTTTTGACGACCATCTTGTCGCAGCTCTTTAGTCGGTTGTTTACAACCAGCTCTTGATTCAATGCTCACCATTATAGAGGAGATTCACGTAATCTGACTCAGCGGCATAACCCGCAACAGATCATTCGGATAATGATGAGTTCAACCTCATTTAGTAAAGAAGGACGGAGGCAGTCGCTTTTACTTTTCCTCTTTTTTCTCTCTTTCACGTCATCCGGTTGAGTGAGGCAGGGGCTATGTGAAAAACACAGTAATTTGTTGTACCACGTTGAACAACCCATTTCTTGATTAGTCGCTAGGCTAGGATGTAAGGGTCTTGCGGTGGCGAAAGCGAAGGTGGCAACTTCATGCTGACTCTCATCAATACTTCGCCGAGAACAACCCATTTCTTGATTAGTCGTTAGGCTGAGATATGACAACTACGCGTCGCGATTGTATGATATACCATTTGTTACCATGCGTTCTTCCATCAGATGCCATACATAGACCGCACTGTAAAAACATCGGCAAAGTGTCGGTCTATCGTTTGTCCCTCTACAATACTAGCATGCAAAACAATGTCAATGGCATTTCCAATCTCCGACCTTGGACTATCAATCAGAAGCAGGGAAGCCCAAAGTCACGATGTCATATCTGCACAACAAATTACGCACATTCGTTTATGATGCCATTTGGAGTTTAGTTGGAGCAGTTCCTTCCTATCGACCCCTTGTCACATCGTGGCATGTTTGGCCTGCGAAAAGATATTTTCAAATTTCGTGCATGAGAAGCGAAGAGTAATAATAGAAGCCACGTTGCACGGTGCAGGGCCTCGTCACCTGGACATCGACAGGAGTCGTCGAAGACATTTTTAGCATTGACAAAGGTGAAAAGGAAACCAACTCAAAGCGTCGTGGTCACGAGAGTTCGAACTGGAAGAAAGCGTGAGAAAACACCACTTCAACTGAATCCATGACGGAATAATTAATATTAGCGCGAAGATTGCCTGACACGCTTATGTTAAGGGTGCATTTGGAATGGCCCCACCGTTTGACTACACCACGGGCCCGACATGGGCAGGACTAATTTCCGCGGCTCGAGGGCTCACCCACTTCTGAATGGCACCTTCAGAGCGTTCCACAACACGGTACCGCACAATTAGGACAATGAAATAAATACGAGAAGGATCGACCCGAGGACTCACCGTCTTCAGCTCCACGTCCATTAGTGCGGTGCCTACGTCCTTTTTCAGTACATATACTAATAAAACATACAGGCTCACCATGTCCGAGTCTGTGAAAGGCACCATTAAAGGAAGCGGCAAAAACTTCGCTGGTCGTTTCACACCCAAGGGATACTCAGTGCATCTCTATGGCACACTCGACCCACCCCTTCCGCCATTCAGTGTCTCAGAGGCGACTCTCCAGTACAATGATGTCGCGCATTTGGACGGAACGTATACAATCGCCATCGCTGCACCTTCCTTTGTAGGGGAAGCCAAGCTCAGCCTCAAGCTTATTAACGCAGGAGGAGTCGAGTTGACAATTACTGGCGTACTGGATAACCCCATCCCCGAGAAAATACCCGTGTCTGGGACCGCTCGCTGGTTCTTAGTTTGCGTCTTGACATCTTCGTACAGTTAAAGTTTTGCGTGGACCCTATTGAATGGCGAAAAACAACTTTTAATTGTCTGATCTGAGTAATTGTTAGAAAGGGCAGTCATTCGCATACTGAACGACCTTGTGATCGTCCGCGAGTTCGAAATTAGATTATGTAATGATCTCGCGATGCGTGACGCGTGACATGCTCTTTCTGCCGTATAACCTTCATCGACTTTCTAATGGATCATATGCTCAAGTAAAGCCTGTACTTCCTTTTCCGATCTTCGCCGGTGTAACTCGAAACTGCCATCCAATGAGAAAGAAGAATTACATGGCTTCCAGATGAGGAAATTGGGACGACGCGGTCTCACCAGATCCGATGCATTGCCGCAACGACGTTCAAAACATCTCGCCGCACTACCCTCTTACCTTCAGCTTCACATATCCCAAATCCACTAGTGCGTTATATCTATCACTGCGCATCCCGACGTAACATAGGTTACCTAGGTTCATTATGCCCCAATCTGATGAAGGCCGATTGACAGCAGAGGTTAAAGATCAGTTCGTTGGACGCTTTGAAGTCGAAGGATACACCGTGCGCGTTAACGGCACGTTCAACCCACCTGTTGTACCATTCTCCGTTCCTATCGCCTTTCTCGAGTACACCAGTCTCGCGGACCTCAACGGCACATACACTTTCATAGCGCCTACTTCCTTTGTAGGACAAGCCAACATCAATATTATCCTTATCAATGCAAATGGGGTCCAGCAAACCATTACGGGTGTACTCACCTGTGCCCACCGCAGAGCCTATTCCCATTACTGGAACTGCTAGGTGGTTCCAAAGCTAGTAAACGTCGGACCGCTTCGGTTTGTCGGTTTTTCCTTGCCTCTGAATACGCCTAACATTTCGGTCTAAGCACACACACCCCACTATCTTGACAACGTATTCATGGATGGGTTTAGATCAGGAAATAGCATTTGCTGGTTATCATTTGAAGATGAATTATGCGTGCTTATTCAAGTTGTGCCGATTCGAATAGATTAGTTGATCAAGTAAACGGCGCCTAGTATTCTAACATTGCGACGTGAGTTAACGCCGTCTTTGACCTTGAAGGCGCGTCAGATGGAGGTAGTATCTAGAGAACGGCGGGTCATGCGAATACGGACTCATGTTCTGGGCGTCAATTATCGTAATATGGATGAAGTCTGGTCGAATTACAATCCTCGCCGTTATTTATTTCAACTTGCCCAGCAGCATGTAGCTCTTTGCGATTGTTGCGAGAGTGCGCTCCGTTCTCGTAGTCGGGCTGCTCGCAACTGTTTCATAACGAAGCCGATATTTCGTGCCACTTCCGTATATTGACTCATGATACACGCAAGGACCAATTCCACCCTAAGTCATATGATCAGAACTTGTTGGGCCTGGCTTCTGTCCGTAAGTTTACCACTCCCTTGATGGAGTAAATGTATCTCGCGAAGGAGTAAAGAATATCATTAACCTAGTCGTTTTGGTCCAATTTCCGTCTTCCATGCCTTCTGTCTGTCTACTATCGATTAACCCTATTTTGTAATGATGGAATGGATGCATCCACAAGGAAACGAGGTTTCCAGAGAAGCTGTGGAGAGGTCCTCGAATCGCAAATGTTGCTCAGACCTGTTACCGTTTTACGGCGATCAGCATTGTTCCCTGTGCCAGTCGTAGTCCGACCACAGGTCTATTCCCACACCAAAATCCACCCTTTGAGAAAATAGAACTTCTTGGGGAATCCCCAAGTCGAAAAGGTTGCGTATATTTACGCTATTCTTGGAAAATAATGTTGCGATATGCCATCCAGAAGTAACATTGCGATCAGATTCAACGAAGCCGCCTGGGAATCGAAACGTATACGTGGTGCATTTGTTCCACGCCATATTTCCGGATGGGAAGCCTAGGCCTCTTAGGGGCTTTTCCCAATATCCAAATAATGATAGAAGCTCCCTTCGAAGTTCAGGGCCTGATCGCCTGGGACAATCTTCCGTATCCAGCCCGGGGCAAGCCGCTATGTGGTAACTGTGCGCAAGAATGTCGTCTTAGTAGGTGTATTCTCAGGCTGATTGCAACGCGAATCGCGATCATGATGCACGATGTGTACCGCCTCGTAAAAAAAGCTGTTCAACTCTGAGCCAGTGGACCGATTCTCAGATGGTCTTGACGGTGTGCCGCCGTGTGCGGTCACTGAGGCTCATTCTTCGAATCACAGCGACGGGAAGAAATTCAAGAATCGAAGATGCCACCAGCGTGACGGGGTCCCACGCGTTACTAATTGTAACGTGATAAAATACGCGATCATCGACCAGTCATCCAAAAGACGATTATTCGTTCCATCTGTCAAGTAGGCATCCAACGATGTGAACGGGGTGGAGCGTCAAGTGACACACTTTACCAAATAAGTCATTATGACAGTCGACTACACCGCGACTTGGCAATGTGGCATTACACATTCGGGACCTATCCGGTGCTACTCATCTCCGGCGAGCCTTGCGGATTTCCACTTCTGGTTGCATCGCTTGATGCCTAGTGAACAATGGTTTTTCTCAGCAGGAAAGATTAGTCCATTTGGATAGACAGAAGACATGGAAGATGACAAACAGATCCAGAACGAGAAGAAATGTAAACACAGAACATGCCGATATGGCGCAGTAGCAGATGGCTCCAAAGGTATAAATACAGGTGGATTGACCGTCATACTCCCCATCTTCAAACCTCACATCTCCAAATTCAATAGTGGGTCATCTACTTTCGCTCTGAAGTGCGCTTGCTGACTAGGACCACAGGTTCATCATCATGCCCACCGCCAAAGGTAGAATCGAAGGCACCGGTAACAACTTCAACGCCAGATTCAACGTTGAAGGATACTCCAAGAAGTTCACTGGCTCCTTCTCGGCAGGAGTCGTGTACTTCAAGTCCGGCAACGCCACCCTGAAATACGATAATCTCTCAGAGCTCAACGGCGCGTACGAGATCACCGTTAGCCCCAGTGGGCAATCTTCCTTCGTGGGCGTAGACTCCCTCAAGCTCGAACTCAAAAATGAGGGCGACATTACTATGGAAATCTCAGGCAAACTCGACAACCCGATCGACGAGAGGCAAGCCGTTACTGGTTCAGGAAAATGGTTCGAGGCCAAGGAGGACGACTAAATGCGCAAGCTACTTGGTCCGTCTAATTCATTGGAGTTACCGAACAAATCTGATAGAATTGATTTAGCTCGTGCCCAGCTGTATAGTTGATCGAGATACATTTGTGTGCATTGTTTGTATACCAGAAATTAAATGTGACTCTTGATTGTTTCGAGTTTTCTGGTGCGATCAGACTTTGCTCGCGAAAAAAAAGTGATCTCGGAATCCACCTCTTAACCTCCCTGATGATTAGTTGGCAGCGTGCTGTATATGCGATCTCCGTCTGAATTTTAATCTATAAATCGACCGCCATTGTGACTTTTTGCGATCAATCTTCTATGCGATCGGCAAATATAAAATAAACCGATGTGCCATATAGGGAAAATATCTCATGATCGAGCCTGTCTTCCATTCCACCCTCAATTGAGGCTTTGACAGTCTGGATTTCCATCAGTCGTCGGATTGCAGCCTCTCATCTCATATCAGTAAATACGAACAGATTCCGTAAGCGATCAAAAAGAAGCAGCTGGCAAGCTGTGGGGGAACTTGCCCATCACCGTTTCGCAACATCGCCGGGCTGAACATAGCTTCTGGAGGAACCTTTGAGTTGTCGTGACTCAAATGTGTTGTGATCAGATCATTATTCACCACAGTACGTCTAAACAAGCTTCCGTCAAGCGCTACTTTATACAACAACCCATGAAAGTTTCGACGTTTCAACAACAGGTGGACAAGTTCCTGGAACATACGATTAGATCGTTTCAAGAATTTCACAGACTTGGACGAACTGAGTATCTAATCAATCCGGGATATCCTATGGTATCGGAATGAGGATGAACGTGCCAAATCCCGTAATAACTTGTCTCTCGCGAGTCTGGCTGATTATGATACCCTTAAGAGGCAACTTAACCGATGAGTCATTTACAAAGGTAATGTCAACCGTGGTTTCCCCTACAAAGGATCGAGGGTCGAAGAATTCGATGTCGTATGTTCCTTTGAAATCTGAGACGTTCTTGTATTTCACAATGGCCCCAGGTGCGAGAAATGGCACGACAGATTGACTGAAGGTGCCAGTGAGTAGCACTATATTTTTCTGGGCGACGAATGTACCGGTGAAGTGGTTGCCACCCTGTCCGATGAGTATTCCTACAGCGGACATGATGAAGCCTACATATCCAATCAGCGCATATACATAAGCAGGGTAGATAGCGCACCAGTGAGCCTGAAGCTGCAGAAGCGACCAATACTGTGAAATCTTGAACGTGTGATGATCTTCTTTTATGTGTGTAATTCAAATTACGAAACGGGTACTTGAACAAGACAAATTGAAGGATCACACATCCCGCGGAACCATCGACAACCAGTTTGAAGGCTTCAGATCCGTTTCTAACCGATTCTTTTGTAGATTGAAATTGTCAGCAGAAATGTTCTCGTGAGAATAATCCAGTGGCTGACAAGGTACATGGAAGACGCCAAATAAAAATAGAACGAATGGAGAAATCTTCAAATCAATTCTGGGAAAGAGATATATTAGACGTTCGGAACAGAAACTTCTATAAACGCATGTACGTACATGCCTTCTTAGTGCTATACCTTCAGACCTCGTTACTGTGGTACGACTCGTAGCTCTCCATTTGCGTACATGCTAATCGGGGCATATAGATATCCCATGTCGAAAATAGTCAAAGGCTCATTCCAGGGATCCAGTCAGAAATTTGATGGTCAATGGCTGATTGACTCAAAGATCACTGTGAAGCTGGATGGCAGGTTCGACAACTCTGTACCTTCATTCGTCATCTCTGCTGCACGTCTTCACTACGATGATGTCTCAGATCTCAAAGGGCGATACGACATCGTCGACGAGGTCTACGCCTCCCATGTAGGAGTAGGGGAGATCAATCTTAAATTCAAAAATGATAAAGGTATCGAGTTCAGGATTACCGGAAAACTGGACGACCCGATCGACGAGAGGGTAACCGTGCGCGGATTCTATGGTACATGGTCCTAGTAGTGGCTAGCACAGCCCCCGAATTGTAGGTATTCCTATTGTGCCGTTTTCAGTCGGTCTAATGAAATGATCTAGGAAATGGCGCTACCTGCAGTTCGAGGGTTGGATGATTCAAGCATCAAATATTTTATGATGAATCTGTACTTTACATCGAGGAAATAACGTTCTTGGGGCTGCAGTTGCAGATGCGGTGCGATATACTCTGTAGTAGGAAGATCTTGATCTTGGGCTTGTAGCCCGAGGGCTACCGAAGGGCACGACACTCAGCCGCAACACGGAGGCTCATGAGAATAAAACAGTTTGACTGCCCAGCAGATAGAAACATACGCACTGCCCGTAAAATTCTAAAGGGTATATTCTAAATTAACTTTCGCTCTATCCGTCGCCCAACGCTCTGCATCCTGTCTTCCCTTTTCTACGTCTACAGCAAACCAAATAATCAACGAAGCAGCTGTACAAATGGCAAATAGGAAAGGGAACCCCATCCAGTTGTTTCCCGTCTTGTTGATGATGGCTTGGATGACGTTCGGTCCTATCATGGAAGATGCACGGTTGGAGAGACCAAATAGTCCGAAGAACTATGATATAGACCTTAGCGGGAGAGAACGCAAAGGAAGAGTAGATACACATACCATGTTGTCATAGCCAGGCGGCGTCAGCTCGGCCATCATGGTTTGTGAGAAGGCATAGTAAGGTGCTTGGAATAGCCCAAAAATGACATTATATGCCCTTTAAAAAACATTTAATTAATGTCCAAAAGATGGATTCAACGAACCAAAACTCCCAAGCATGGTGGTACCTTCAAGGCAAGCGGTTACCCTGAAAACTCGGGTATAATTCGAAAAGAATCTTACATACCCGATTTTATTTGTCCGAATGCCGATCGCACCCCAAAGAGGGATGAGAATCGTAAAAACGTTCGTGATAACGAACTGTTATAACAATGAGTATATGTAACAAGAGTTTTTCCTTGTCCATACCATCCTCTTCGTGCTGATCTTAAAATACCGTTGGATATACCAGAATCCCAACATGCTCGCCGTCGATGCCAAGGCTTGTGTAAGCCCAAGGTAGGTGTTTTGCAAGAAACTGAACGAGAATTTGTCGTTTTGACAGATGAAAACCAGAGTTCCGGTCGTGTTCAATCCCTGTGCACAACCGATGTGTTTCTAATAGCCTTGAAATGGCATGCATTGATACGTACATCTGCCAATAGAAAGAATGCGAAGAGGTATACAAAGGTGTACGGTAGTTTCTTGTATTGTTTGAGCACAAGCCAGATCTATCGGATAGTGGATCAGCGATACCTAATTAAAAATAAAGAGTTTGACCTGTTTCCAGCCGATAGTGAGGTAGTGTTCGCCTTCGGGAAGCGGAGGCCCATGTCGCGGCTCTTGAAAGATAACTAGAGAACAACAATAAGTACTAGAGTCGCAAATAAATCTGAGTATACGTACACCACCATATTCCCGTAATGATCCAATAGACATTGGTCCTTTGAGTGTCAGTCAAAAGAGAGGTGGATTGAAGACGGGATGCATACAAGACTAATGTGTAGTTGTTGGCCAATGGATTCAGCGCCTAATGGCAGAAGTATTGACAAATTCAAAGAAGAAGTGACGGCGTATCCTATGTTGCTATGCATCTAGAAGGAAATCGGGCGCGTTAGCCTTGCTTCAATATATAGCGAGTAAATACAACACACCGTACTGATGTTGCTTATCCTATTCTTCTCAAGCGAAACTTCTAAATCCAACTCATCCTTGCTTATCTCGCCTTTGCGATACGTATCTTCGAGCTGACGAGTACGGGCAGTGTTACGTGCAAGACGCGGGAAAGCAGCGGCATAGAATACGAGCGTCGCACCGTATGCGACGAAGCCTATAATAAATAGAACCATCGCCGCTGGCCACCTGGAAGGAGCTCGAGACAACGTCAGTCGTAGCATATTGCTCAAAATGAATCAACTACTTGTCAGAGCCATGCAAGAAAATTGCGCTCCCCAGCATATAACTGTCACAGCCAGTAATAGATACCGTCCAAACTTTCCGTAGTCTGCAGCCGAACCTATTGTCGTGAAAATCGCGGTCATGATGGCGAAGCTGATTCCATTTGCTATCAGAACCACGCTTGCCACAGCTTTGGTTCTGCTCCCCCATCTGACGACGCATTGTCCCGATGTGTCGCTCGCTGTGCACGACGATCCTGGGCCTCTGACGGGGTCATATCCAGCTTGTGTCGTTAGCAACTGAAAGAGTGTCATAGTGAGACCCAATGGACCCACTCCCTGCGCAACATTTGAATAAGTTGCATCCATCATACTATATTAGGCAACAGACATTATCACCGTTATAGTACACTGGGAATCAATGTGCATATATATGAATACTTCTCTGAGCATAGGCGCAATAAGACTTACTGTAGTAGCTCCATAGCTCCTTCCTCGTCACGATGGGTTCACTGTCGTCACTTGCAGGGAGCGGACTGCTCGCTTTAGAGTCAATGTTGCCTATAAGCTCGACATCGCTACTCGCTTCGTTAATCGAGTCAGTCATAAAAGGACAACACGAAGATAGGATCAAGGACTATGGGTCCTCGTAGACGGTGATGGGAAGCCGTGTCGTTTACCAAATGTAACTCCTCGCTATCGCAGGGCCGAAGAAGCAGGACGGTAACGTATAGAAGCGGCACGATCAGTTTCAGAAACCTTGGCATGCTGAGACCATGATGTTGATTGACTTGAGCATATGCTACCGGCTGGATTTCCTGCATTAATTTCTTTCAGTCCAAACTATCACAGATTGAATAGGCGCAGAAGTTCTCGTGTAATTTGGTCGGTTGAACGAAAGCTCGGAGAATCGGAACGGTTCCGGCTTGAAACATATGTGTCTGTATTTGTCACTACCCTGAGGAGTAAACAACGCGATACAGTGACGGGACACATTCGTCACGGTCCCCGGATGTTATTCCTTCAAACTTCAGGTTTTCAATATGACCTTAGATGCTCGAAGGCCATCCTAATCCATCCTGTATCTAATGACATCGGAGGCAGGATGCGTTGGATGTTCATGCATTACAGAGACGTTTAAAATTCCAATGCTAATAAAACGCTATTTTTAATTTTATACAATCGCTTTTCCAAATTTCAACAACAGTCGCGCAACTTTCTGGATCCTATCATCAGAATAATTCGGTAATTCCACCAACATAAACAAACCGAGTGGTTAGTCGGACGTCCTACGGCGTCGGGATGAGGATAAACGTGCCAAATCCCCCCACAACTTGTCTCTCTTGAAGCGGGGTGGCCAAGATACCCGTAAGAGGCAATTTAACCGATGAATCATCATTGACAAAGGTAATGTTAACTGTGGTTTCGCCCACAAATCCGGGTGAGGAGATTTCGATATCATATTCCCCTTTGAAATCTGAGAGCTTCTTGTACATCACAGTCGCCACAGCAACGGTAAAGGGCATGACAGCTTGACTGAAGATGCCATTGAGTAGCACCACATTTTTCTGGGCGACGAATGTGCCGGTGAACTTGTTGCCCTCTCCGCTGAATGTTCCTACGGCTGGTTGGGACATGATAAGGCCTGCACCTCCAATCAGCATGTACGTTGAATATGGGGTAGATATCGCACTAGTGAATTTGACGCTGCAAACGTGGGGTTTGAAGATGGAAAGTACTGGTGTCAACAAGCCCGGTTTTTTTATCAGTTAGACAGTGATAAGTTGATGACAGCTTGAATCGGAGTTAGAGTACTTGACTGTGTCAAAGACAAGCTTTCGCCCACAGAACTGAAGTAACCCTTCTCGTGAAATCTTGATCAATCCAAATGACACGGGTGCCAAACTTCAAACGCGTCCCACGTCGAAATTGGTGCGCAGTATCGGCAACTGATTTGAACTCCTTCCAATAATCGTAGAACGTGTGATTTGGAGAAGTACATCTCCGTTTCTGACCGAGGTCACCGATTCTGTGGTAGATTGAAATTGTCAGCCAATATGTTCTTTTGAGAAAATCTAGTGACAGGGTGCATGGACGAATGGAGAAGTCTACAAATCCGGGAATTGAGATATTTTAGAAAGTTGGAACAGACACCTGATCGCGAAAGCACCAGGCCTCTCGTATAAATCCGTATGTAAACACAAAGCACCTCATTCAAACCTCGTTACCGTAGTCTGGTGCGACTCTGGATAGCTCTCCATTCGTGCACACGCTAATTAGGACTTAGACATTCAATGGCGCACATAGTCAGAGGCTCACTCAAGGGATCCGGCGAGAAATTCAATGGTCAATGGATGATCGACTCGATCATTTTGAAGCTGGCTGGCGAGTTCAACAAAAGTGTACCACCATTCGTCGTCTCTTCTGCACGTCTGAACTATGATGATGTTTCGAGCCTCAAAGGACAATACGATATTGTTTTCCAGGCTTCCAAGTCCTTTGTAGGAGTAGGCGACATCAATCTCATGTTTAAGAATGACGACGACCTCGAATTCAAAATTACTGGAAAATTGGACGATCCGATCGATGAGAGAATAAGCGTTGATGGATTTGGCAATTGGTCTCGTGGCCCATGATTGGTAAATTAGGTTTTTCTGTTTTATGGACGTTTTCAATCGGTCTAATGAAACGATACAGGAAATAGTACAGAGTGCACTTTGGGTTACTCGATTGTTGAATATTTCATGGACAGATTTGTACTTACGTTCAGGAATGATGCGTTTTTGGCTTGAATATTTTGCATTTGCTAATGGAATGTCGCGTGATTGCTCCGAGCGTAGCAAGATCTGCCGAGGCGACCCGAGGCTACTGAACCACATGATGCTCAGCTGTTACATGAATGAAAGAACAGTGCGGAGGAGGGTGGTACAACCAAAATGTTGATTGATTCGAGTATATCTGCCCTCATAACTTTGGTTTGAAAGTAAATTGAGCCAGATATATTTGTCCGTGCTTGACATCATCATGCCGAGTAAACAACGCGACACAAGCGACGGCACGCTTTCGTTCCAGTCGCCAGAGCATGTCTGGAGAGTCTTCCACCCGTTCTGACCTGATTGACGTGTAAGAAAACTTTTTTTTTTCACAAATGAAGCGCGCTGATACATGAACCCTTCAGGACATGTTCCCAATTGCACTCAATCTTGTCTGGACGCCAGGAGGGCGTTTATCCAGATCAAATAACACATTACCTTGACCTCCGAAAGCACCAGCTTAGCAATGTTTCAGAACCGTTTGGAAAACCATCGGACGCGTCGAGAAAACAAGTCGAGAGTGGCTCTGTCAAATTGGAGGACGGTGTTACCATCCGTGTCGAAAATGCAGACAAGGAGTTTGTGTTCGCCATTAGCGGCAAGTTCAAGATCGACGAAGTGGAAGCGCTCATACTTCTTCGGTCATTCCTCTATAATGAGGGTCTTCCACCGACAGCAGATTACTCCTCTACTTCTTCCATGGTCGCAGAGCTCCTAGAAGCTATCACCCCCTTCTACTATTCCGAACGACTGTCCCTGCTTCGCGTGTTTCTCCCCCTCTTCCGCGCAAAGGAAGACTCTGCAGATCCTGTATACGAAATTGCATGCGAAATGCTACCCAAACTTATTCCAGACGGGACAACGTTTGCCCAAACCCTCATCGCAACCTATGAAACCAAACTCAAAGAAAGAGTTCCAGAGTCAATGCAAGGCGAACCTCGCACTGCTGCGAGATGGGTGAAACAAAATAGTCGGGAACAGCTGGCTTTGTTGGAGGTACTGTTTTGGACGATGTGGGGCTACGTCCCTTGCAGTGGGCCTATGGTGGAACGGATATACGAAGTGGCATATGGGACAAACTTGGGCACTACACAACAAAGCGCAGCATTTCTGCTCGACGAGGAAGGCGAACAACTACGTCAGGACTGCGCAGCGATGTGGATGCTCGTCATGGTTGAAGTTCTAGAGCTGGAGACGATGGCGGAACCAGACACCGTAGAGATATCCGACGACCCAGAAAACAAGGATTTGTACACTGCTTCTCCCAAATCCCTTCAACGCATACACGAACTCGTCTCATCCCACTCAGAGTCGCAGTATGCCATGACGTATCTTGGCTGGAGCTTCGTCTTATCCCGGTTATCAGTTAAAGCATCAGAAATGCAACAGATACCATCATCCTATCGACCATTGTTCGATTTGGTCAACCGCCATACCGATAAACATGCAAAAACGGCCGAGCCAACACATACCCTGATGGCAAGGAGTTGCCTATCACAGGAAGCTGGGCTATTCAGACTCATTCGTCATCTTTTGTCTTCTTCCCCCTTATTCGTGACTGCCGTCGCGTGGAGAACAGGATCCAGTGTGACGGACCCAAACGCGATCGCATTCCGCTCAGTGCTCAAAGGTACGCCTCCACCCATCCATTGTCTTTCACAACTTGACTTACAATCAAGGCCTGCTGATGAGCCTCGTTGAACTCTTACCGGTCGAACTTATCCCTGACTTGGATGGCCTGGTGGACGTGTGGGTGACACTATTTGGACGAAGCGAGAGTCAGTCGATAGCGGGGATCTGCGCACAATTCTGGAAATCAGATTGGCATCGTGGCATTGCCCGAAAAGCCATCTTTGACGTTGGGAGGTCCCGTTTCCCCATTCAAATCCAGCCTCTCGTCAGACTCCTCCGCGCCATGACTGCTGCAGGATTCCTGGACACGGACGAGCTATCAACCACGGATTACTCCCATGAAGGTGAAGGGCTAACGGACGAGCGCTACATCTGCGTTCGCCATGTCTTTTACTATTTCGAGAATCTGCCCACATATACACAAGTAATACCGGTCTCAACCTGCGGTGGCCCACACGCACTCTATGAACGAGTCCAGGAGCGCTACAACTCGGCAAATGGCCATTCGGGCTTGGTTTACCATAATTTACGCCCGATCAAGCTCCCTGGAGGGTCCATCTTGCCTATCAAATCGTCCGGACGGCTACTGAGTGGAGATGGTGGCGACCACGTCGTCGTATCATGGCAGCATCAACATTCCGGCTGGAAACTCATTCTCGAAGTCCTCACCGATTACGTTAACAGGCGTCTCCTGCAATCCGGCTCGGGTGCCGAGCTGTCGTTCAAAAAGAAAGGGTGCACAGAGCATGTGACACTTCGTCTCGAAGATATCGGCGTGGAGATGGCGGAGGAGGGAGACGAGGTGATGATAACCGACTGTCTGGACCTCGTTCGGAGTCTGGTGCAAGATAATCCTGAACAGGCTGAGCAATTGATGCGATCGTTGGAGAGTGGCGAGCCAGTCGTGGCACATACGATGACGGAGACGCAGCCTCCTGATTTAGTGCAATTAACCATTATGATATTGGAAGAAGCCATGTCACGATCCGACCCTCGCCATCGAAGCCCCGCCAGAACACAGCTCATCACGTCCACCATGAGCGTGCTTTCTGCTCTCCTCGCGCTTCCTCACTACTCTAATCGTGTCTGGCTGTTCTTGAGGTCGACGACGGCACTTTTCTCCTCTGAGAAGACCGTTGGGCTTGCATCAGTCGCTCTTGCGACAGAAAGAGCTACTGGGCATTATACGATGACGTTGGCCCTTCTCCACCTTGTTCAGCAATTGTTCCGGGAAGCCTCTTCGTTCTATATCCCAGCCAATGCTCGTCTTCAACAGCTCAAAGAGGAGGTACTCTTACGCGCTGCCCGGTTTGTACATACAGAGATATGGATCGAACACCTTGGTTGGAAGTACGCTCAGTTAGGGGACCGGTTCGAGATTGGCCGGCGGGTTGCGGCGCTCTACGTTTCTATATTGGAGTACTCGCCGCCAAACGTGGAGAAGAGACCGTTTGCCCTTCTTAGCCAGTCAGTGGCCGATGCGTTCCTTTTCAAAGCGTCCAGTTCGACTCTCCATCCGCTTGTAACAGCCATTGCATCTGGAAGGAGCATTCTTCGCACTTTGTATACTACCCGACGATTCGGCGAAGCCAGACGATTACTTTTCCTCCTTCAGTCATGTCTACGCCTAACACGCATGGTCCTTGATCTGAAGCTGAAGTCCGTGGTGGCATCAAAACATTGTTTGCTGGAACAAGCGTTGTGTACACTCGTCAGCGGAACTTCTGCCTCGCTCGAAAGTCGCGCCAAACTGGACCCAATCGACGTGTTGGCAGTGTATATCAAAGATAGGGACGTGGGTACTACGGTTCCAGTGGAAGCAACCCGCGTCCTCAGCTCGCTGTGCTCCTGCCTGTCGTTCTTGCAGCCTCCGCCGACAACCATCATTGGTCATCTTTCGAATCCAGAAGCAACCGTTTCATCTCTGGTGCGCATCATACAACATCCTTATGACGATATGGCTCTACGAAACACAATATGGAACTTCATATCCCTCGCGGTCGATAAAGAACCAGCATTGGCAGGGCTGTTCGTTACGGGCAAGTTCCGCACGCCAGGTGATATGAAAAGCAAGTTCCCCCCTCTGGGAATGGGGAAGGGGAAAGGGAAGGAAAAAGAGCAGGAGCAGGTTCTGGCACTCGTTCCTACGAGTAGTAATATCAGCGCTCTCGGCGTCGCTCGCGACGTTTTGACGAATTGGAAGGATATGTCAGACGCAAACCCTCAGCTACTGGCCTCCGTTCTCAAATTTGTCGACATCGTGTGGCGTCATGGGTTGGAACACAAGACTACGCTGGAGCCGCTTCGGAAGAGCTGCGAGTTCTGGAAGCAGTTGACGGGAATTGTCAAGGACGATCTAGGGCCGCACCCAGACTACGATACATCAGCTTCCATGGCTATTGACGGTGTTCAGCACTCGGATTCTCATGAGACAGTTGCCGTCTACTCTTATCGTGCATTGGCCAAGTCGTATGCGATCAATATTATCAGCCTGGACATTGGGAACGAGCTACAGTCACAAGGGAAGGAACCGTTGAAGGTGTCCGCACCACTCAGTTTCAAGGAACTGGAAACATGCGTCAAGGATCAGGAGAAGTTACATGAACTTTTGATGGAAGCATCGCCTACTCCCTATTCACCGGGACTGTACGACGATTTGCTTCAGTCGTTGAAGGGCTCATTTGAGGGACTTGATTTGGAACAACTCCGAACTCCAGATTTGGCAGATGAGAGGGAATTCGGTGACAACTTCATGTATTCGGCTTCTCTTCTCAAGAATCGACTGCGGGCTTATCTCGTGAACGGCGAGGAGAAGCAAGAACCGGCGTTCCAAGTCGAGAAACTCCTCATGTCCGTTAATCTTAACTTGTCGCTTACCCATACGCAAACGTCTCTGACTGAGTCTTGGCAAGCCTTGCTACGTCAAGTCATTCCGTACTTGCGCGGTGACGACAAAGTACGACCACATCTCCTTTCCATCACGTCTTCGATATCGTTCGCAATCGCAGACGAGAAGCGGTCTGGAGATATGATGGCATCGATCCACGGCACTCGGCTGTCCTTGTTACTTGCAATCCTGGAGCTTTCGTGGTTCTCGACAAAGGACAGCGCTGATGAGATCAAGTCATTTATAGAGATCGTTCGAAATGTTCATAATATCGTCCTCAACGAGGCTCAGCCTCCAGCTAGCTCGTTCTTGGGAAGATTGTCGAAACCCTTCCACGCGGTGCTGCTGCAGATTGTATATTTCTGTTCACGCCAAGGGAGAAGTCTCGCTCGGAGACCGAAGACGCTGAAAGCAGATCAGAGATTGACGTTACTATCGATGGTTGAGGCTACACTTAATCTTGTCATCGACGCTCTTCAGATTGTTTTTACTTCTGCGCGCACCAAAAGGGACGTCGAGCTCGATAAAGACATGGAACTGCTTGTGGCCGTTTTTGAACAATGCACTCGGAAGGACTTGAACCCATCTTCGACTTTATGGCTTGCTCGTTGTCAAGAAACAGACGTCATTCGGTCTAGCCTTGATCTATACACCCACATTGATCTCGTCGGCCTTTCAGACCTGCCACTCCTCGTTTCCCGCAAGCAACCATTATATGTCCCTCACATTCTTCTTTTCCACATGGCGTTGGTCAGCAATCCGACGGCAGCAGAGAGATTCGCAAGTGAAGGAGTGCTAGCAGCGTACAGTAACAACACCATCAGTACAGCCATTAGCGCAGGTCTCCTTGACGTGTCACTGCCAGAGCTCCCCGGTGAACGGAGTCCCGCCCACAGCGCGTACTGCTCGATGCTAGCAATAGTAGCGGTCGTCATCTCTTCCCTTGGCATCAGTCACCATTACTTCGACGCTGAAGCAGCCGGATTCGTTCAACTATATGGCAACCAAATATCGCGAGCTTTCTCTTGGACGGTTGGCGATGCGATTACATGGCCCCTTCTCGAGGAGATGGAACAGGTGATCGCACTATTCTACGCTATCGCGGCCAGCACCCCTGGCAGATCGTCGAAACCCCATCCAGCAGGAGAGAAGATTCTTCGCGCGTTCACCATCAGCGGTCTCAAGTTGCTACAACAGCTGAACTACGCCATCACACATCCTAACCACTTGGCGAGCCTCTTGGAGCCAGTAACGTCGGAAGAACGCGCCGTATTGGAGAAAGAGCAGAGTAATACACAAGCTAGCTTTGATCCGCTGAAGCGGCCTCTCATTCTTCAGCTCGTGCACCGCCTGTTCAAACTATCGAGCAACATTCTTGAAACGTTGCTGACGATCAGCCGCGCTGATACCGTGTTGCTTTTGTCCCAAGATGACTGGCCGTTGCAAGAAGCCGTCGTAGTACCGGTAAATCCCCTTTTACCCCTTGACGAAGCGATATCTGACCTTGTTTCTTTAGCACTCCAAGGTTGTCCCGGGTGAACCAGCGTCAATGGGCACCCTACTCGAGCTTGGAAACTGCACACTCGATGTCCTCCGAGATTTAGTCAACCGACCCGCTGGACAGAGTATCCTTCCTATGGAAGCAATACCAACGCGATCCGGCGATCCAGGACTCGATGTGCGGCAGGGCGTGCTTACTGCGAGGCGGAATCTAGAGACGGTTTTGACGTATGCGGTGACGCAACTGGCCATGTGGCTGTTGAAGCCGGACTTTGAGTCCTCTACTATCCATGGAAGCGAGTCGATGACCGTAGATGGGGGAGCAGATGATGAAAAAATGGATGGAAAGGAACACCGTTCGCATGCCAGACCGTCGTCAACGTCGTTGGCAGAACGGGTACGGAGAGGTATGACGGGAGAGATTGCGGCGGACTTGCAGGCGTTGATCACAAAAGCGAAACCGATCATCGAGAAATCGGATAGTTCGCTAGATCCGAGTGGAAAAGCAAAAGGTGTCAATTTGACGGACGTGTTGGGGAGATTTTTACAAGAACGAATCATGATTTTGGCGTCGTAGATTTACCGTGATGTACATATATCCCATTGTTTGTTCATTATGTTTAAAAGCCAATCCATCCTAAAACATATGATATTATACACGCGATGTTGAAAGCATATACAGAGTCGTGATGTGAAGCATATCCAACAATAACAGAGCATACATTCCATTCTTTCATTCCGTGAGGACATCGGCACCCGATTCTGTAATAAGGATCATATGCTCGGCCTGAGCACTACGGGCGCAGTTCTGGGAATAGTTGAGTGAAGGACGCCAGAAAAGCAGGTTGCCGCATACCTCAGTCGAAGTCGTCCAACCATCGGGGAAAATCCAGCCTCTCGGTTGGGTACCTTGGACAATGCAAGGCTACAGACAAGGAACGTCAGGATCCGCTGATGTTTTCAAGAAAGGCTGCTTACTTCAATTGTGAAACAGTCTCCGGGGACCATAACTCCCGGCTCGTCGTTCACTATAGAGATTTTCCGTTACAGTTCAATTCTTTAGATTCCATCAACAAGGGCTTTTACCATCGTGAAAGATCCATGGCGGCTTGTGAAAGTCAGTACCGATCCCATGTCCCGTAAATTGAGGTGATATTGAGAAAGGGATTTCTTCGTCGATGTTCGTTAAACGGGACTTGTGAGTAGCGTCGTGTATGGCTTGTCCGATTTGTTTGAAAGGCAGTCCCGGACCGCAGGCTGAGATGCCGGCATGCAGAGCGTGCGTGGTTGCAGCTACGAGAGACTGGCCTTTCGCGTCCTGCTCGGATGGTCAAGTGGGGTATTATTTGGATGGGAAGAACATACGACGTCACCAACGAGGAAGGTCTGGGAAGTGTCGCCGTGGTAGCCGTTGAGATAGACGGTAATGTCGATATTGATGATATCGCCGTCTTCCAAACGTCGACTGAGGAACCAGTGTAAGAAAAGGAGGGAAAGCATAGAAAGGTGAGGGACTTACTCGTCTGGTATTCCATGGACCATGATATTGTTCACGCTGGACCCGAGTTCGTGTCACTGACATATCTAATGAAAAAGATGGGAACTTACCTTGTACAACAAGAGCGCGGAAAACCGGAATAATGTAGTGGAGAGGGATAAGCGCCGTGAGCGATGATAAACTCGTGAACGGCCGCATCGATACTGTCTGTTGTTACACCAACCTTTCGGATTCCTCACCGGTAGTATAAGTACCCCAATGACACGTAATTGAATGCACGATTACACGCACCTGGACCAAGGACTCAGCGTAGACTCTCACTTTCTTCGCCAGCTTTGCTGCTTCTCGGATCCGAAATTCAGACTCTCCTCCCAGCACAAGTCTTTCACCCTTGCCTCCGCCAAAGTCTTCATTCAGTGCTACCCTCGACGCATCGGCGTAAGGGGGTTTGGGAATATGAGGCGGAACAAGGCGCGGCTTTATATGGGAAACTCCGAAAACGAAAGGCTCTGGAGGTAGGATAATACTGTAGTTGCCGAAATCGGGTACATCTTCAGAAGCCACGATTAAAGTCGAATTGAGGCAATTCTGATTCTTAAATTGAATATTGCCTCGCACTTTGTTGATAACCTGGAGATGTGGAAAATATGATCTGACGTGTCTCCATGATTGAAGTAGAGTCATGCCAGTGATGCTCGGCCATTTCCGAACTTGATTGTTTATTTCACGTTATCTTATCTACATCAAGCCTTACTAACCAACAACGATGGAATTCGTCCCCTCACCAGCCATACATAGAGTCCTTTGCGCGGACTGCGGGACACCCATAGAACCGAACGGTGCAAACCTTTGTGTTGCCTGCCTGAGAAACTCAGTCGACATCACTGAGGGAATCCCAAAACAAGGCGAGTCATACCCCGTTTTTGTTTCTGCAAAAGCCTTATCTTGCCTCCGCAGCCTCCGTTTCCTACTGCAGAAACTGTGAACGATTCCTGTCGCCACCTTCACAATGGATGCAAGCTCGTCTAGAATCATCAGAACTTCTAGCACTCTGCCTGAAAAAGCTCAAAGGGCTTACCAAAGTCCGCCTAACTGACGCACATTTCATCTGGACGGAACCTCACTCGAAACGACTGCGTATCTCTCTAACAGTACAAAAAGAAGTTCTCACTTCGACTATCCTCGAGCAAACATTTGAAATCGAGTATCTAGTCCAATATGGGCAGTGTCCAGACTGTACAAAACTCGCTGCAAAGAATACCTGGAAAGCGTCGGTGCAAGTTCGACAAAAAGTCCAGCACAAAAGGACGTTTTTATTCCTAGAACAGCTGATATTGAAACATGGCGCGCAGAAGGATACAGTATCAGTGAAAGAAGTAAGAGATGGTCTGGACTTTTTCTACGCATCGAGGAGCCACGCGATCAAGATGGTAGAATTCCTAGGTGGAGTTTCGCCCGTCAGGTGCGCTTTTAATCCTCTTTTTTCGTCGCGCGGTCGAACCAACACTCTATGATAATAGGTCAAAAACATCAGAACAGCTCCTATCTACTGATACCCACTCCAATACTGCCAACTTCAAATACACCTACTCCGTCGAGATAGCGCCGATATGCAAAGACGACCTCGTCTGTCTCCCAATCAAACTCGCTCGATCACTATCCAACATATCCCCACTTGTAATATGCGCTCGAGTAGGATCATCCGTCATCGTGCTAGACCCCGCCACGCTCCAACAAGCTGATGTTCCCGCCCAAGTATACTGGCGCGCCCCATTCGAATCCCTAGCATCGATATCAGATCTAGTCGAGTTCACCGTCCTAGACGTGGAAGTTGACCGGAAACAACCTCACCGCGGCGGTCATCACGCGCACGGCAAAACGAAATACCTCATGGCGGATGCTCACGTCGCGCTCGCCGGTGCGTTTCGCTCCTCCGGGAACAAAGGGAGTGCATATGACCAAGACGGTATGATGGATTTCGAATCTCTCGGTGAGACGAATCAGATTTATCACACTCGAACGCACTTGGGTGCTATTCTCCAACCCGGGGATACCGTTCTTGGATATCATTTGACTCTGTCCAATTTCAACTCGCCCGAATATGCGGCGTTGAAGGTGGACCGCGTGCCTGATGTCGTTTTGGTGAAAAAGACGTATCCGAATGGGAGAAAGAAGAGTAAGACACGAGCGTGGAGACTCAAATCTATGGCGAAGGAAGTGGAAGAAGAAGAAAGTGGAAAGGGAGCGGGGCGAGGTGGCTTGGTTGGAAGGATGGGAGGAAGAGATCAGAAGAAGGTGGAGGAGGATTACGAGCTGTTTTTGCGTGATTTGGAGGAAGATGAGGAACTGAGAAAGGAGGTGAATTTGTACAAGGTCAAAGGAGACGTGACGATGAAGGGTCCCGGTGCTGGTAAAGCTGTCCAGTTTGGGATGGATGTGGATGAGGGAGGGGAAGAAGAGGACGATGCTGACTTCCCGGAGGTCAAGTTGGACGAGTTACTAGATGATTTCGATGAGATGGCTTTGAGAGATGAGTAGAGTTTATCAACATGAGCCATGATAAAATCAGGTGTCGACAATCATATCGTTCAAGGTTAATGGAATGGTAAGCGTGGCAAATACTAACACCTAAAGACCAACCACGGCGATCATCCTTTGTGGCAGAAACTAATCCTTCACTGAAGAAATACAAGCGGATCGAATGCACAACTAGGAAAGATTGGTTGGGAGGCTATGGCAGGTACACAAAGGATTTACACAAATGTATTCTTATCAACCATTCTGCCAGGAAAGTACTAAATCCAACCGTCAGATTTATTCAGTCAGCGCAAGAAATTTAACAAACCGACTGATATGTAGTTTGGGCATTTGTTCACTCGGTCAATTGCAAGGCCTCATCAACGCGCCCGGTAACATAATACCTCTTGGAAATTGGCTTATCAAGGTTACCGGTAATCAGAACTTCGTGGTGTCCCTTCTTGACCCTAAGATGAATATCGTGGCTGCCCACGTAGGAGCGCGGCTCATCGGTAGCGATCTCGAATGAACCGTTGAATTCGGTCCCATCGGTGTACTTGATGTTGACGACAGAAGCGGTGAATGGCTCAATAGCTTCGTTAAATGTGCCAGCGAGTTTCACTGAATATCCGTGAACAATAAAGTGAACTTGGAATTTGTTGCCGGTGCCGCTGACTTTGCCTTTGACGTCGCGGGGTTTGGTCATGATGAATCTGTAGCCCCAGTCAGCTTGCGCATCGCAGAATGATAGCACCAGGTATCTTACTACTGGAGTTTCAGGTGCGGGATGTGAAGATACTAGGGAAGTACATCTTTTGGGCCTTCCATATATACCACGCACCTACGTTCCATTTACCATGTCATCTCTATTCCTTCTGTCGCCAGTGGGAGTAGTGTTACTAACTAATCCCTGACATCGAATATTTTCACACACCCACGATCCCTTCCGCTCGAATTCTACGACCCCCATGTCAGCGTACCGTATTGTTACAAAGCCGCCGATCACGCCGCATGACAGTCTTCCTGCAATGTCTCGGGAAGCCTATTACTACGCTGTAAACAAACTGGGATTTATCTCACGTGGTGCATTCGATGGACAGACAAACCCTGCATATTAAAGATCATGACCCTAGGGAAGAATGTGAGGCACAAGTGAAGGGTTTTCCGGGGGAGGATTTACAAAAAATTCATCAATCCTGCTGAAGCAAAGTCCTTCGCGAGGGGATCAGAGTTTGTCGCTATTGCGGAGACAATCTCGCACGTTCAAAGTAAGAAACGTGCAGATTCGTCACGGGATGCTGAAGCCCATGGAGAAGAATGGGACGTCGTTTACCGTGACAAAGGAAATGGGCAAAACGGCTTAGTGGCAGGGATAGGTGTCTGGTGGGGTCATAATGACAGCAAGTATGTGCATCTGGGGATGTGTAGTCTACTTGGCTTAGAGTCCAGAGGAATCTCTCCGAACGTTGTCCAGGAGATCAAACGAACAACCGCGCAGAGCTTATCGTAGGTGTCCTTTGGCGGCTGCCATCGTCGTCGCTTAAAGTGTGCATACTTAGGCCATCGCCAGAGTCCTTGAAACAGCCGATATAAAGGGAATTCCACTTATGATTAAGACCGATTCTCAGTACTGTGTCAAATGTGCGTTTTTTGATCCCGACTCAGAAGAGACTATATCGCTAACTACCGCTTCGGATCTTGGCTTAAGTGGTGGGAGAGAAACAATTTCAAAACATCGAAAGGTGACCCTGTGAAGAAATACGATACGTTCAAGCCCTAATCGATTATCGCGGAAAATGTGATCAAATGGTACGCCTTCACCGTGTCCGAGGTCATGTTGGCATAGCAGGGAATGAAGGGGCAGATGCACCTTGCCAATCGCGGAACACTTTTCCCCGTCGAGGCAGAAAGAGATTGGAAGAGCCTCAGAATAGACGTGCTACGCAAGATGGAGGAAAAATCCCATGTGGATGTACAACGAGCGCATCATGAAAAAGCCAAATTGTGAAATGGATGGACCCTAAATTGTCAATACGGTTGGATACTTTGCCGGACATTGTTCGCGAGAATGATGCTCACGACGCGCGCATTATGCTGTAGCATGCGCGAAACGTTGTAGATCCAGTTTTGGACTCGGGATTTCGGCGTGAACCATCCACATGGTTGCGCTCACCAAACAAGAGCCCTTGATGATGTCGCCAAGGAAGGACGAACATTGGAAAGGCCCCATAGCGCTATATCGGGTTATAAGTGTCAGCGGAAATCCAGGTGCCTGAAATTCCTAATATCGCCTGGGAGGCTTGCCTGTTTTGGGACAGCTTTGGACATGGCTCGAACGTGTACTTGACGATGGCCAATCATCTTCTGGTCATTCACGGGTCACTTGATTGTTCGCATCGTTCACATCGATTCATGAAACGAGCATTCAAGTTCGGCGCAGTTTCAGAAGCGCGCAGCCAAAGCAAGCACCTGCTTGAATGGGATGGTGTGTAACAGGATCAATGAACTACATCCCATTTATGTCGTTTCAGTCGTTAGAGGATGCAATTTCAATCGATAAAACCTAGTTTTATCATGGTTGCATTTTCCCCTTTCGGATATGCTGAACATAACGGCTGTTATCGATGCATAACCATGCGAAACTGGGGGACAAGCCGTCTCACCCGGCACTTTATGTGGGTGGCACGGAAGGGGGAACGATCTTAATGATGCCCAGATGGCCACACTCCCTTTCGCAATAATGACGAACTAGTTTGGAAATAGCAAAGACGACTCACTTGGATGTTTTAATTCTACCCCATAAGTAGCAGACATCGAGGTGAGGTGATGACATTTCAAAGCGCTTTGCCTTCTCTAGAAGTGCATTCAAGCGAGGATTTGATTTGATTCAAAGGTGACAGACAGAAGGTATGGAAAATGATGGACAGGGCGAATGGACAAGGGGTGATCGTGAGACTGCACGATCCTCGCCATGTTTCAATACAGTATCTGCCGAACACAGTGTCGCGACACATTCGGCCTATTGCAACCCATCCGCTGACCGGAAGCGTTGAGTCGTGGAATGGCAGCCGGGGGGCTTGGAAATGGTCCTTACCGACAGCGATGGGCCTACTATACCCGTCTCATGCCTCCCTTTAGACGCAACGATGGATGTCGGCAAGTGACTGCCGCTCTGTGCCTCACAACATAAGTCCTACGTGAACGGTGAACAATGCCACGCCGATCGAATAAACCCAGAAATTATCTCATTCTGGACCGATAAACCTCGTCGTGAGAATCTCTGTAGAATTGTGGCAGCAGCCGAAGCCAGCGTCACGTATTGTAGACTGTAGTTGGCAAATGGCATGCGCTATTTTAACATGTTTTCTGTCTCGCACGCTATATGCGTCGCCCGAACTAGATTACAGCGATCAACAAGTTACAAAATCTAGGCATATGTATACAAGTAAACCAATTCTCGGGAGGGACTCGGAGTACTATGATGCGCGCCCTGGGCTATTGGAAGAAAAGCTGGAGTTTGCGTTTAAGAGGCAAGTTTTAGCCGCTGGCCATAAGTTTTTGAGAGCCAGATAAAGATCGCTCAGTATGCTGGTAAGTAGGGTCGAGATGGCTAACAGTCTGATCACAGTCATCACACCAGCAAACTCGAAAAAAACAATCAATACATTGCAATGTACAAAAACGGTCTTGATCAACTATTTAGCTGGCGACGAGCTAGATCAAATCTATTAGATTCATTCGGTAACTCCATGAAATTGAACAAACCAAGTGTTTCGTAGCTTGCGCATTTAGTCGTCCTCCTTGGCCTCGAACCATTTTCCTGAACCAGTAACGGCTTGCCTCTCGTCGATCGGGTTGTCGAGTTTGCCTGAGATTTCCATAGTAATGTCACCCTCATTTTTGAGTTCGAGCTTGAGGGAGTCTACGCCCACGAAGGAAGATTGCCCACTGGGACTGACGGTGATCTCGTATGCGCCGTTGAGCTCTGCGAGGTTATCGTATTTCAGGGAGGCGTTGCCGGACTTGAAGTACACGACTCCTGACGAGAAGGAGCCAGTGAACTTCTTGGAGTATCCTTCAACGTTGAATCTGGCGTTGAAGTTGTTACCGGTGCCTTCGATTCTACCTTTGGCGGTGGGCATGATGAACCTGTGGTCCTAGTCAGCAAGCGCACTTCAGAGCGAAAGTAGATGACCCACTATTGAATTTGGAGATGTGAGGTTTGAAGATGGGGAGTATGACGGTCAATCCACCTGTATTTATACCTTTGGAGCCATCTGCTATGCGCCATATTGGCATGTTCTGTGTTTACATTTCTTCTCGTTCTGGATCTGTTTGTCATCTTCCATGTCTTCTGTCTATCCAAATGGACTGATAAAAGAACCATTGATGACTGGGTATGCATTGAAAGATGCAATCAGAAGTGGAAGCCCGTGAACTCCCGAATCCAGACCGGAAAAGAAGGGCACCGGTTTGAACACGCGCCAAACGTGAGTATATGCCAAGCCGTCTCTTCTATAACCAATATAGAACTCGCAGTACTATTTTAAGATTGGGTCACTTGACACGCCACATCGTTCACATTGCTGGCTACTCACTTTGACAAATGAAGAATTTTGGATGGATGACGGTACCGGTAACATTTATAGCGCGTGGGACTTGCACAGCCCCACGCTTCTCATCAACTCATAATTCGAGAAATGGCGCTTCCGCGCCCTCCAGAATCGAGTCACTACTGGCTTGGAGAGCGACTTCGCTTTTTTGCACATCGCGCTATGCAACGAGCATCGTGATCGCGTCGTAATCATTTCTTTCACCAGAATACACCGAGAGAATGTTTTTGTACTCAGTTGCCAACAACTTACCACATTGCCTTAAAATAAGGGTGCTTGATACGGAAGATTGACACAAAGCGAAGGCGTACCCTGTGAGTCGCAGGTGATCAGGTCCTGAGTGTTCGGAGCTTAATCAAACTGGCTTCTGTCATTATAAAACAGACTTGTGAGAGACTTCCCATGCGGACATAGGCGTGGAACAAATATATTTCAATTACCGGGCCCAAGCGGCTTCGTCAAACGTGAATCGTGATTGCACATTACTTGCTATTGCGACATTATCTGCCAAGGATCGCACAAAAGATCGCAACATTTGCGACTTGACCTCCCAAGTTTCCTCAAAGGGTAGATTCTGATCTGGGATTGAATCGGCGGTCTAGAAGTGACATCCAAAACAGAGAACAGATGCTGATCACTGCGAAGACCTGAGCAACATTTGCGATTCGAGGACCTGTCTGCTTCTGAATGGCTTCTCTAGAGTTTCCTAGTTTCCGACACAGCTATGTACATCATGGGGTCTGTTCAATAATTAATAATTGACAGACAGGAAGCATGGAAGACGAAAATTGGAGCAAAAACAAAAGTCATGCGGCTAGAAGTTCTCAGGTGGTTACCTTCTCGTGAGATGCATCCACTCCATAAATGGGGTGTTAAATGTTACGGATTTGGACAGAGGGCACGTATTCTTTGAAAGTGATGGCGCAAGTTTGACAAAGAGGATTTTTCCATTCCTGGAACAGCTCATGGCGCGCAGAAGGATACCGCATCAGTGAGGACTTTTCTACGCACCGAAGAACCATGCGGGCAGATGATAGACTTCCCGAGTCCGTCAGATGCGCCATTGACCCTCTTTCGCCCCTTCATCGAATCAACACTGTACGATAACAGGTCAAAAGCACTGAAGTAGCTCTTATCTGTGTTCTGTCGAGATAGCACCTGTATGCATGGCCTCGTTGGGAGATGAGAAACGATGCGAATTTGTACAAAGCTTGGATGCGGATGAGATGACTCTGAGATACGAGTAGATGTCATCCGCATGAATCACGACCGGGATAGACCACGCAAGCACCGTACGGTAAACCTCATGTTAAAATCCGAAATGAATGACAATATACTAACATCGTGAACGTCGAAGTGCCTGTAACGTGCTGGCAATTGCCGGATCTCCAAATATGTCACAACATAGTCTGCTTCCTGCACGGGAGGCCTCATATATAGGAGGTATGTCTCTGCTGACCAGCAGGTAAATGTAGACCGTCCCCATGAGCCATTTGTAGATGATGCTTTCTGCGGGGCCTTCTCTTACCCATGTCGCTAGGGTGTCGCCAATGACGGAGTTGAGGAGTGTCATGGCGGGGATGCCTGCGAGGGAGAAGCCGGGTCGACCAGCGCGAGGGCGGGGTATGACTTCGCCGTAGCCGATGGTCACGTAGGTGGAGTAGAGGGAGAGGGGGTAGGTGGATTTGGCGGATGAGAGGGAATTCGATGACAACTTCATGTATTCGGCTTATCTTCTCAAGAATCGGCTGCGGGCTTATCTCGTGAACGGCGAGGAGAAGCAAGAACAGGCGTTCCATACGCAAACGTCTCTGACTGAGTCTTGCTACGTCAAGTCATTCCGTACTTGCGCGGTGACGACAAAGTACGACCACATCTCCTTTCCATCACCTCTTCGATATCGTTCGCAATCGCGGACGAGAAGCGATCTGGAGACATGATGGCATCGATCCACGGCACTCGGCTGTCTTTGTTACTCGCAATCCTGAGCTTTCGTGGTTCTCTGCAAAGGACAGCGCTGATGAGATCAAGTCATTTATAGAGATCGTTCAAAATGTTCATAATATCGTCCTCAACGAGGCTCAGCCTCCAGCAAGCTCATTCTTGGGAAGATTGTCGAAACCCTTCCATGCGGTGCTGCTGCAGATTGTATATTTCTGTTCACGCCAAGGGAGAAGTCTTGCACGGAGACCGAAGACGCTGAAAGCAGATCAGAGATTAGGCCACACTTAATCTTGTCATCGACGCGCTTCAGATTGTTTTTACTTCTGCGCGCACCAAAAGGGACGTCGAGCTCGATAAAGACATGGAACTGCTTGTGGCCGTTTTGAACAGTGTACTCGGAAGGACTTGAACCCGTCTTCGACTTTATGGCTCGCTCGTTGTCAAGAAACAGACGTCATTCGGTCTAGCCTTGATCTATATACCCACATTGATCTCGTCGGCCTCTCAGACCTGCCACTCCTCGTTTCCCGCAAGCAACCATTATATGTCCCTCACATTCTTCTTTTCCACATGGCGTTGGTCAGAATCCGACGGCAGCAGAGAGATTCGCAAGTGAAGGAGTGCTAGCAGCGTACAGTAACAACACCATCAGTACAGCTATTAGCGCAGGTCTCCTTGACGTGTCACTGCCAGAGCTCCCCGGTGAACGGAGTCCCGCCCACAGCGCGTACTGCTCGATGCTAGCAATAGTAGCGGTCGTCATCTCTTCCCTTGGCATCAGTCACCATTACTTCGACGCTGAAGCAGCCGGATTCGTTCAACTATATGGCAACCAAATATCGCGAGCTTTCTCTTGGACGGTTGGCGATGCGATTACATGGCCCCTTCTCGAGGAGATGGAACAGGTGATCGCACTATTCTACGCTATCGCGGCCAGCACCCCTGGCAGATCGTCGAAACCCCATCCAGCAGGAGAGAAGATTCTTCGCGCGTTCACCATCAGCGGCCTCAAGTTGCTACAACAGCTGAACTACGCCATCACACATCCTAACCACTTGGCGAGCCTCTTGGAGCCAGTAACGTCGGAAGAACGCGCCGTATTGGAGAAAGAGCAGAGTAATACACAAGCCGGCTTTGATCCGCTGAAGCGGCCTCTCATTCTTCAGCTCGTGCACCGCCTGTTCAAACTATCGAGCAACATTCTTGAAACGTTGCTGACGATCAGCCGCGCTGATACCGTGTTGCTTTTGTCCCAAGATGACTGGCCGTTGCAAGAAGCCGTCGTAGTACCGGTAAATCCCCCTCTACCCCTTGATGAAGCGATATCTGATTGTTTCTTTAGTACTCCAAGGTTGTCTCGGGTGAACCAGCGTCAATGGGCACCCTACTCGAGCTTGGAAACTGCACATTCGATGTCCTCCGAGATTTAGTTAACCGACCCGCTGGACAGAGTATCCTTCCTATGGAAGTAATACCAACGCGATCCGGCGATCGATGTGCGGCAGGGCGTGCTTACTGCGAGGCGGAATCTAGAGACGGTTTTGACGTATGCGGTGACGCAACTGGCCATGTGGTTGTTGAAGCCGGACTTTGAGTCCTCTACTATGCATGGAAGCGAGTCGATGACCGTAGATGGGGGAGCAGATGATGAAAAAATGGATGGAAAGGAACACCGTTCGCACGCCAGACCATCGTCAACGTCGTTGGCAGAACGGGTACGGAGAGGTATGACGGGAGAGATTGCGGCGGACTTGCAGGCGTTGATCACAAAAGCGAAACCGATCATCGAGAAATCGGAAAGGCTGTTATCGATGCATAACCATGCGAAACTGGGGGACAAGCCGTCTCACCCGGCACTTTATGTGGGTGGCACGGAAGGGGGAACGATCTTAATGATGCCCAGATGGCCACACTCCCTTCCGCAATAATGACGAACTAGTTTGGAAATAGCAAAGACGACTCACTTGGATGTTTTAATTCTACCCCATAAGTAGCACACATCGAGGTGAGATGATGACATTTCAAAGCGCTTTGCCTTCTCTAGAAGTGCATTCAAGCGAGGATCTGATTTGATTCAAAGGTGACATGGAAAATGATGGACAGGGCGAATGGACGAGACTGCACGATCCTCGCCATGTTTCAATACAGTATCTGCCGAACAGTGTCGCGACATTCGGCCTATTGCAATTCATCCGCTAACCGGAAGCGTTGAGTCATGGAATGGCAGATGGGGGGCTTGGAAATGGTCCTTACCGACAGCGATGGGCCTACTATACCCGTCTCATGCCTCCCTTTAGACGCAACGATGGACGTCGGCAAGT
This sequence comes from Amanita rubescens, assembly GCA_015039365.1. Lineage (NCBI taxonomy): Eukaryota > Fungi > Basidiomycota > Agaricomycetes > Agaricales > Amanitaceae > Amanita > Amanita rubescens. Next base: position 136,401 of record WION01000053.1, read on the forward strand.
GACTGCCGCTCTGTGCCTCACAACATAAGTCCTATGTGATGAATTGTGGCGGCAGCCGAAACCAGCGTATGGTAGACTGTAGTTGGCAAATGGCATGCGCTATTTTAACATGTTTTCTGTCTCGCACGCTATATGTTTGCATAACTAGATTACAGCGATCAACGAGTTACAAAATCTAGGCATATGTATACGAATATACCAATTCTCGGGAGGGACTCGGAGTACTATGATGCGCGCCCTGGGCTATTGGAAGAAAAGTTGGAGTTTGCGTTTAAGAGGCAAGTTTTAGCCGCTGGCCATCAGTTTTTGAGCCAATGATAGACATGACAGTTCAGATAAAGATCGCTCAGTATGCTGGTAAGTAGGCTCGAGATGGCTAACAGTCTGATCACGCCGACAAACTTGAAAAAAAACATCAATCAATACATTGCAATGTACAAAAATGGTCTCGATCAACTATTTAGCTGGCGACGCGCTAGATCAAACCTATTAGATTCATTCGGTAACTCCATGAAATTGAACAAACCAAGTGTTTCGTAGCTTGCGCGTTTAGTCGTCCTCCTTGGCCTCAAACCATTTGCCCAGACCAGTAACGGCTTGTCTCTCGTCGATCGGGATGTCGAGTTTGCCTGAGATTTCCATATTAATGTCGCCCTCATTTTTGAGTTCGAGCTTGAAGGAGTCTACGCCCACGAAGGAAGATTGCCCAGTAGGACCGACGGTGATCTCGTACGCGTCGTTGAGCTCTGAGAGTTTATAGTATTTCAGGGAGGCTTCGCCGGACTTGAAGCGCGCGACTCCTGTCGTGAAGGAGCCAGCGAACTTCTTGGAGTGTCCTTCAACTTTGAATATGGCGTTGAAGTTGTTACCGATGCCTTCGATTCTACCTTTGGCGGTGGGCATGATGAACCTGTGGTCCTAGTCAGCAAGCGCACTTCAGAGCAAAAGTAGATGACCCACTATTGAATTTGGAGATGTGAGGTTTGAAGATGGGGAGTATGACGGTCAATCCACCTGTATTTATACCTTTGGAGCCATCTGCTACGCGCCATATATGTTCTGCGTTTACGTTTCTTCTCGTTCTGGATCTGTTTGTTATCTTCCATGCCTTCTGTCTATCCAAATGAACTAGTTCTTCCAGATGGAAGAACCATTGATGATTGGGTATGCATTGAGCGATGCAATCAGAAATCCCGAATCCAAACTGGAGAAGAATGGCACCGGTTTGAACACGCGCCAAACCTGAGTACCTCGATGTTGACGACGGTATGGCATTTTACATTTAAAATTATAGCGCGTGGGACTTGCAGTGTGCACAGCCCACGCTTCTCATCACGGTTACATAACTCTTCCAGAATCGAGTCACTAGGTACTGGCTTAGAGAGCGAATTCGCTTTGTTACCAGGCTTTGCACATCGCGCTATGCAACGAGCATCGTGATCGCGTCGTAATCATTTCTTTCACCAGAATAGACTGAGAGAATGGTTTTGTACTCAGTTGCCAACAACTTACCACATTGCCTTAAAATAGCACATTAAAGGGTACTTGATACGGTCGTCGGTGAGTCGCAGGTGATCAGGCCCTGAGTGTTCGGAGCTTAATCAAACCTGGCTTCTGTCATTATAAAATACTATCCTAGATTAGGAATTTGAACAGTCCCTAGATTTTGAACAGCCCATTTTCTTCTGTCTTTCTCAAGATACAACTTTGCACGTAAGTCTAAAAAATCTGGTAAATTCATACCACTTAGTTTACAACCCAATGAGTATACCGTATGATACCGAGAGAGAATTATGGAATTTCAATGCCCACAGGCAGCAATTTATGCATCAGGGACTGAAAATGGTCGAGGGTGACAGGTAGATCCCTCAAGATCATGACATCCTCTACCCTTCAAACTCTTGTGGCTTTGTAACATCATGTATCACTATCTCATGTCCGAAATATAAACCAAACGGACTAGTGGAAGCTCTTCCACCCTCAGTAATGGGAGATTGACGTGTGACAATACCTTGCCATGCCGTGTTTAGACTCCGACTCAACACTCATTACGATGCGTAGCGCCATGCCATGTCAAAGCAAAGCGCTTGAAAGCTATATTGTCCACTGAAAACCGACTATAATGATTCCGAAACCAAGGAAACCCAACGCTGAATTCGACATGAATTCAACGTGCTTTGCGGAGTTTGATTGTCTGGTATGAGTTTGTTCAAATTCCTGGTCAGGACACAGAATTGTCCAGCATTTGGGAACTACGAATGCATTGCAGGACTGTAGTCATGGCATCTTTTTCCCATTTGAGAAAGACTGAGGTGAATCAGATATGAAATTTGTTCAAATTCCTGATCTAGGATAGTAGACTTAGTATGAGAGACTTCCCATGCGGACATAGGCGTGGAACAAATATATTTCAATTCCTGGGCCCAAGCGGCTTTCGTCAAACGTGAATCGTGATTGCACATTACTTGCCATAGTGTATATTGCGACATTATCTGCCAAGGATCACACAAAAGATCGCAACATTTGCGACTTGACATCTCAAGTTTTCTCAAAGGGTAGATTCTGATCTGGGATTGAATCGGCGGTCTAGAAGTGACATCCAAAACGGAGAACAGATGCTGATCAGAAGACCTGAGCAACATTTGCGATTCGAGGACCTGTCTGCTTCTGAATGACTTCTCTAGAGTTTCCTAGTTTCCGACACATCTGATCCATCAATGTACATCATGGGGGCTGTTCAATAATTGACAGACAGGAAGCATGGAAGACGAAAATTGGAGCAAAAACAAAAGTCATGCAGCTAGAAGTTCTCAGGTGGTTACCTTCTCGTGAGATGCATCCACTCCATAAATGGGGTGTTAAATGTTACGGATCCGGACAGAGGGCACGTATTCTTTGAAAGTGATGGCGCAAGTTTGACAAAGAGGATTTTTCCATTCCTGGAACAGCTCATATATATTGAGACGTGGCGCGCAGAAGGATACCGCATCAGTGAGGACTTTTCTACGCACCGAAGAACCATGTGGGCAGATGATAGATTTCCTGAGTGAGGTTTCATCCGTCAGATGCGCCATTGACCTTATTTCACCCCATCATCGAACCAACACCGTACGATAACGGGTCAAAAGCACTCAAGTAGGCTTTGGGCTGCTTGGATGTCTCGCGTGTCGCCGTTGCCTCACAACGCCGCGAGTAGATGTCTCGTGAATTGCGCGTATCGCCGTTACAGTGCATATTAGGAAGCAAACTACAACTCGTGCGGTTACTACTCCAAAACCTGCCTCACCCGCATCGGAAACGCTGCACCTCCGAGTTCACCAGCCACTTTTGGGCGGGACGCTTGTCCAACCCCATTTCCTGCCCATTCACAAGTTTGAAAGAAAAGGTTCGGATGAGAACGGACAGAACAACCGAGTTGAAATGATCGTAGTTTCAAGTACAAAAAGTGTGAAAGTCAAGAGTGAGGTTTTCCCGATGAATAGGGAATCCAACTTATCTAGTCTCTCACCCTTATTACTCGTGTGAACACCTGCGTCGAATCACCGCATCATCGCATCTTGTCCTCTTCTAACGTGGAGGCTTACAGCCGGGATATTTGGGGCCAGCCCATTGCCATTCTTCCTTGACACAATCATATGCCTCCTCACAGCATTTTCCGTCTTTGTTCTGAAATGCATCTGAATAAAAAGCAGTGAATGAAGAGATAAATTTCGTACAATTTCCAGATGTGTCTTTTCACGAAACTGATGAGCTGAAATGAATGGATAGAGTGAAGATTAGCATACCGGCAATTCACGCCATGCCTTATGCCATGTCTTATAATCGTATTTTTTGTAGGCATAAACCATCCATGTCCTCTCGGATGCAATCTTCGTGCCAATTGACTTTTCCAGAGGGCTGATAAACGAATGAATGGATACAGGAAAGAATGACTTACTGGCTCAGGACCCCACTTCCCGTCGGGCAAAAACATAAGGTTTGACATCGTCGTGCCATATGCCTTTTCCAGAAGTTGATAAACGAATAAATGGATACAGAGAACTTGAATGGCATACCGGTATATGACTCCACTTCTGGTTTGGCAAAAACATAAACCCCGATATCACCGTGCCAATTGGCTTTTCCAGAGGGCTGATCAATAAACAAATTAATGCAGAGAAGAATGGCATACCGGCTTAGCACCCCACTTGCCGTCCGGCAGAAGCATACGCCCTGATATCTCCGTGCCAATTGGCTTTTCAAGAAGCTGATAAATAAATAAATGGATACAGCGAAGAATGGCATACCGGCTTAGGACCCCACTTCCCGGTCGGCAAAAGCATACACTCTGGCTGTTGGGAATTCCATGGCAGACGTGATTTAACTTTTTCCAAAACCCTTGCTCTAGCAGAGCATGGCGCTCGTTTCTACAAGGGGACGATTAGAGTAGAATTCTTCATTAACATCGCAAGAGCATACTGCTATGGCCAATCCATCACCGCCTTCGCTACGAGTTTTCAGGTGCATAGGTGAAGCACTTATAGTGCATGACAAAATCAAAAGGGTAGTAATAGATAAGAAGAGACGCATAATCAGCGAGAAAATCAGCGAGAAAGAGGAAGAGGAGGACCAGCCTAGCGAATTGATCACGTTGGTCGTGCAAATTATACCTTCGACTCAGTTGCCAGTGGAGACTTGGAGATCATCAATCAAATATTGATTGATTTTGGGAAACGGTCGTCAGCCATCATGCATCTGATCCACAGCGGCAGGAGGCGGCAGGTCAAAAGCTCATACTTCATGACCCCGCAATTCCAACTGGTAATTTTTGGAGGTGAGTGATTTGGGTGTTCCGAGGCCACCCGACATAAGCTAAGCACGACGAATACACCAATGCAAGGAATGCAAAAATCCGCGACACGAATCGATGGTGTCGGCCTTTCCTCGGTTGAGTGAACTCCGTTTGGTAACGAACCGCCCTGTTTTCCAATTCGGTAATGTCAGACTTGAGTAGCTCCATTTTCTTGATAGCATCGACCAGTTGCGGTCGGATCTGTCTGCCCTCTTCATCTGAAAGAGGTAGATTAGAGTGGTCTGTTTTAGAAAAAAATGTGAGGGGCATTAGTGCAAAGGGATATGACGTTAGGGTTGACAGACAAACCCTATATATACTCACTAGTATTCGATACACAAGGATCTTCCTATACATGCGGCGACGGCCGAAGGGTAATCATCTGTAAGTCCGGGTGTGGTGGTGCATTGGAAATCGTGCTAGCAGCCCTAACGGTTTTAACTAACAATCATCAGGTGTGAGCCCCCCGAAGCTGTGCAGATCCTTAGTCTCTACTCTTGTAGTTAGTGGGCACAGAAAATGGTTTGAGTCGGCGATGCGGCGCTGACGCAGTTCAAATCTGACCGGTAAAGACCAATAACCGATGGTTACGTGCGCGAATAGGAGGCGTGCACACAGAAACCTCTCCCTCCAGGACGAGACGGTGCGCAGTGTTACTCCAGGTGATGATTTTGAGCAAGCCGCACGCAACTTGAACTAAACTAATCGTGAGCATTTACGTAACTAATATGTATATATCAATACAAGCTATCAGTTCATTTTCACCTTCCCCCGCGATGACCGGCCTTGCATGCGGGACCTACTCGACACAATTACATCCGCTGCCAGGTACTCCCCCAGCGCGCATATACCCGCTGACCATAGCAGAAGCAGCGACGTTATACAAAAGAAGCTGATAGACTGTCCAATCTCCAGCCACGAACCTTGAAAATTTCAAGTGAGTGAGAGACGATAACAGCATGCAGCACGACCCTACCTATATCTTGCACCTGGAAGAAAAAGGTGAGGGTCATTCCATCCGTAAGCGTCAGAGCGACAAGCAATAGTGAAAAAGGCGGCAACTGGAGGGTGCTATTCAACACAGCGAATGTCACCGATAGGATAATGTAGGGAACGATGATCTTGAATATCTGTCGCAATGTCAATGGATAAGAAGTGACCAAGAGCACCAGACCTACCAATAGCGCTGCCATGAAGAACGGACTAAACTTGGGTATCAACCGGTAAACCGGTTCCAGATAGAATGATCTGCAATATGTCAGCAGGTAATAGCAAAGAGCCTACATCGACACATACGAGATCGAAGCAACACTGGATCGCATTGATCAGCTTTTTATCCGGGAAGAAAAATCGAATCCGCTCACTTTCCAGTCCCGAAAAACCCAACCTGCACGAAAAACAAGAAAAACAGAGCAATTCTCAGGTCATCCAGTTGGAACCTATAACCCCCAGGCTTTGTCTGGCCTTCCTTGCCTCCATCAGACGACGAGTTTGATGTTGTTGACGCCGATGATGCAACGGCAGGGCTTAGGGTGCCGGTCGAAACCGCTTGACGATACTTTCTCACAATCCCTTCCACCAATATCCACATGACCAGCGTCACCGAATACGCTGAGTAAAACATTCCTTCTGCGCTGATGGACAGAATGACAAAACATGGGCCAAAGCCGAGGAAGTAAGTCAGAACTCTCGAACTGATCGTTCGGTGCATAGGCAGGTGCAGAAATGGTAACGTCGCTGACACCACGAGTACCGCCCAACCGATAACTTGGTTATGCAGCGGCAGCCCGAGCTTTGATTGAAGATTCCGGGCCGAACTCGCAGTCGTGATCATTGCCATAATTATCAATGCCATCTGCAGAGACCATTTAATTCACATCAACCACCAAGAACGTAGTCACGCTTACCTGCACCCTTAACCTCTTCTTCAACTCTTCAGCATCCTTCGTCCCGTTCCGCTTTTCTACGCTTCTAACCACATAGGGCATACAAACCCGCCCCACGACCAACATCACAACGCCGCCCATCTCACTACACGAAAAACGTCATTAGTACAAACCAACGTTGTCCAGTACCCCAAATCACGTACATCATAATCAAGCTTTCTGTCATGTTCACCGGCAACAACGGAAAAACACCCGTCACTGCGCAAGACACACCCCATACCAATGCAGCAGCCGTGTTTTCCTGCCGCAACGCGACGGGCCAAGTCAAGGGCCATACAATTCCTATAATAAAAAACCCAACACTCCATATAGATCTATGCGTATATCCCAACTAGATTATTCGTAGTCAGTGAGTTGTCTCCGGTGTGTTGAGATTGACGTACCACCATGGCTTGTAACGACCCGACGACTAACACGCCCACTCCAATCACCCTTCCAAAGTCTATTGAAGACAAGTCCGACCAGGACCATTGGGCTATCCTTGGGACGACCTTCAGCAAGACTTGGTTCCAGAAGTAACAAGGGAATAAGATGTAGAGATAGAATGTCCACGGAGATCGTTGCAGCGCAAAGAGTATCCAAGAAACGATAGCCACGAAAAGAGAAAACACGTTGATAGCGAATTTGATGAAAGAGGTCCGGAATGGTGAATTAGAATCAGCAAAGTTGGGGTCTTTATGAAAACCAAGAATGTATAGAGCGCCGTAAGCTGCCCAACCGAGGTATGCGGTTGAGACGATGGACCGGATCAAAACGCGGTCATATGTTTGGAGGTAGTGAAGCCCATCGAGCCCAATTTGAATTGCTTCGCCCGATTTCAACCGTGCAGCATACCATTGCTTGCGGGTTATGAGGTTTTCTATTTCTAATATCCGAGAGGAGAGTGCATGTGGAGATGAAAGAGGAGGAAATGGTTTGTAAAATAATGTGCGTGATTCTTTGAGTTCTACGGAAAGCCGTAAGTATCTGGCATAGTCTTAAAGACAAACAGCGGCATACCATGCTTAACTCTATAGTGCTCTAGAATGACCTGGTATCATCAGTACTCGATATGCAAAACTTAGAGTGGACGAACAGACCTTTGCGTTTACTAATGCAGCTCTTGCAACCGTTTCGTCGTCAAACACTTCAGGATCGAGATATCCAGGTCTAGATGGATCAACGTCGGGAAGCACCCCAACAGAGTTGACAGGCCAGTTTGACCCAACGAGCGTCGACATGAGCGAAGCAATATCAGCCTGCTCGACGTCTCGTCTGAGTAAATGTGTTAACCCCCATGTCCGGGAGTACTCATCATGTGAAGATGGTGTCGTGTCTTGTAGTGGTCCACGAACGCCTTTGCCCCAAGCAACAAGTGGCGTGCGGGTATTGTCAGGGTCTGTAAAACAACCCTATAAAGGTTAGAAAACAGATAGTATAGGCAGAAGCAAAAGATACTGACGTCCATCACCATGGTTGCCTATGACAGACATCCCATGGTCAGCGGTAAAGACGTAGCTGGTGTCGTTATCGCCATTGTAGAAAGAGTTGAATAAGGATTCGACCTTCTGCACGATGGTGTCTACCACAGCGATGTTGTTCATGTATTCCTGATAAAAGGTGAGAACATGTGGAAATCAGTAGGATGCGCATACCTTGGAGTGTGGTCGGTATGAATGGCCTGTCGTATCCAAGCCTAAGAGGTGAAGAAAGAAGACAACGCCCTCAGAATGTAATTGTTCGTAAAGATGAGAATCCGTCGTAGCATTCTTGAATAGTACTTGAAGTTGGTCTAGTACCCATAAATCTAAAGCAGTAGCGTCTAATTTGATCAAGTTAGTATAAAGATGAAAAAAAGCGTTTAAACAAGGAATCACCTTTAGTGAAATCCTCGTCGTTTCCGGAGTAACACCATGTTTTCACCTTTTCCGGCATCGCCCCATGCGCAAACATTGGCAGAATGTCAGGTGAGCCGAAGGAGAAGGTGGTACTCGACTGGTTGAACACCGAGTCAAAGTCAACCTGGAGATGCTCGACATTCCTATATCACATAAACATCGAATTGGCGGACCCACTGGATTCATTTTCCATCCCTATAATAGACTGGGATTAGTGAACCTATAAGGTTTTGAAAGTGGATGTCTTGCCTTGGTCACAGCCGAAACATCTTCGTACATGCCACCTGCGTAACATGTTAGTCCGTTGAGAAGTTGAGAAGAGCAATAAAAGCGCACCGATGATCGCCACATGCCCTGGTCTGCTTTCCGTCGGTACATGTGTATGTGAGATCCCAAATGCTCCGCGCTTCTCGACTATGGAGCGCAAATAGGGCGCGACAACACTTGGCGCGCCGTCAAACTGGAATACGTTTGGCGTAAAGAGGAGATCTGCGCGCAAGCCATCACCTAGAGGTATAACCAATATGGTAAGCGAGAGCATGATTCGCGTGTAGACAGAACCCATTACCGACAATGAGTACCACGCGCTTTGCGTTGGCATTGGTCGATGAACCATTCCCGTCGACTTTGTACCTCTGCATTCCATGCACGACGGAACTCGTGAAGTAACAGTCGAACACGGTTCCAATATAGACGAGGTGGAAAACCAGGGCAAGGACGAGGAGTCTGGCGATGCCGTCTATGGACTTTTTAGACTTTTTGCGTGATTTTGAGTCCGTCCTTGCATTATTTGTGGGCGCAGGCGGTGAAGCCGACGTTGGCTGGGACGACATGCCTTGAGCTGAGATCCAGTCCCAGATCTTATTTGCCTCTGTTGTGTAACGTGTAAGTAACCTGTCACGTGACATGACGTAAGCGCCTGCATTTGGCAACGATCGGCCCGACGGTGTCCCCCCGCACTCAACGCTTCACTGCGCTGCTCGATGTCGAAGAGACGGGTGTCGTACTACTATGACTGTTAGTGCTCGTTTTTATGTTCAGATAACGGAAAACTAATTCTTATTCTATAGCCGACGTGGGCGCGTACACTTATGGCCTGGGACACCCCATGAAGCCTCATCGGATAAGGGTCACGCACGACTTGGTCTCGGCGTACGATATGTTGGATAAAATGCATATTCTGGTGCGTCCGTTACCTCTCTTCCTCTTACCGCTCGAAGAGAACTCAACCTGGCATTGCAGAGACCGAAACGTGCAACCCCCGAAGCAATGAGCTCGTTCCACACAGATGAATACGTCCACTTCTTGCATCGGGTGACACCAGAAACGGCGGAGGAGCTAACATATCACGGGACAAGATGTACGCCGAGCCATCTCTGACATGCCGCATACTAGTACTGATCCCCGCCAAAGTTCTCGTTGGCGACGATAACCCACCATTCGAAGGGGTCTTTGAGTTTTGCTCGATTTCTGCTGGAGGGTCCATTGGTGCGCTGCTCTGTCCAATCTAATCCTTCCGCCGCCGCCACTCATCTCCCATCCTCAATCCAGGCGCCGCCAACAGGATAGCCTCCGGCTCCGCCGACATCGCTATAAACTGGGCCGGCGGCCTGCACCACGCCAAAAAACGTGAAGCGTCAGGGTTTTGCTACATCAACGACATTGTACTGGGCATCCTTGAACTCCTGCGCACCTACCCCCGTGTTCTATATATAGACATCGACTGCCATCACGGTGACGGAGTGGAAGAAGCGTTCTACACCACTGACCGCGTCATGACATGTAGTTTCCACAAGTTTGGGGAATACTTTCCTGGTACGGGAACACAAGAGGATAGAGGAAGAGGTAAAGGTAAAGGTTATGCTGTGAATGTACCTCTGAAGGACGGGATAACGGACGAATCGTTCAGGAGCGTGTTTGAACCTGTAAGTCTGTTTGATATTTAGAGAGACTGGCGTAACAACTCCATTCAGGTGATATCCAAAATACTAGAAGTATATCGACCATCTGCTGTCGTGCTCCAATGCGGTGCCGACTCATTATCCGGCGACAAATTGGGCTGCTTCAATTTGACTATGCATGGCCACGCCCATTGTGTTCAGTTTCTGCGAAAACAAAACATTCCCTTGATCCTCCTAGGTGGAGGGGGCTACACGGTCAAAAATGTGGCACGGACGTGGACATACGAGACCGCGTGCGCACTTGGAATAGAGGATACCATAGATCCTGTTTTACCCTGGAACGAATACTTTGAATGGTTCGGCCCAAGATACCGCTTGGAGGTTGCTGAGAATAATATGGATGACTTGAATATCAAAGACGGATCGTTGGAGAAAGTCAGGTATGTAGCTTGGTCGTCTGCTTCTCTGTCAATGAGGCTCAATTTCTCAAAGGACAACGGCATTGGAACAACTTCAAAGTTTAATTCATGCGCCATCTGTTAGCATGCATTACGTTCCACGACAGACCGTAGGTGAACACCTGGGCTTCAAAGACGAGGTACTCAAACGGGACCATCTTGATGAGCGGCTAGCACGTACGTACTACCTCTTACCACCTATCTCTCCTTTAACTAACAAAATACACCCAGAACATATTCGATACGTTTATGATCTGCAAGAATCTGACACGACCTCCGAAGATTCCGATGACGACTCGTGGGACTCTGACGACTCGGCCGTCTCAAACCGACGTCGTCGTTCCTCAAACTTCGTCAATAAATCTCAAAAAAAACGAATGAGCTTGATCACAAACCAATACTTTGAGATTCCTTCATGCGAGCAAGGGTTTAGTCACTTGGAATGCGGCGCTCCTCCTAGCAAGAGTGCAAGACGCCGGTTCTTCCAGAGCAACGGGACGTGGGATGACATCACCGGAAGAGCCAGCGCGAGAATGTCTCCTGGTCTATTAGGACCGCAAAATACCGCTTTGAGTGCGTTGATGGAAAGAGGAGGAAGAGAGTTTGAGTCGCCGGGTGTCGAAGAAATGGACGAAGATTGGGATGATGCTATGGTGGTCGAGGCGTAATTGGGACCTTTTGGATTGTATCTGTATGATTATTTTACTGTGCTGTAATCCGTTTTATCTGTGGTCTTGTGCACATATATAAGGTTGTGACAAAGTACACATGGTTATCGCGCCTAATTGGGAACTTTATTCCGAGCTCTTACCTTGCCACTGTCTTATCTCTTGATTAACTCCGTAACGCAATGGGGCTAAAATTTGTCTTCCATATGGTACCAGGGGAAGATCTTTATAACTAAAGATACGGCGTGTTCCTGGCTAGTGGGTTCTTTTGCGTAACAGCCCAACTTCATCAAACCCATGGCCATGACGAGCGCCCAACCAGAGCCCACCCCTTCACCGACGGTCGAGCCGCATCTACCTGTATCGAGGACATTCCGAGGAAAGCTGGACAATTACAAACGAAAAATCACAACCAAGGAAGGGTGGTTGGGTGACTACGACTACGCATGGTACGTTTCTCGTCTCCCTCCCAAACAACGATTCTACTACTACAGTAAATACTCAGGCTATGCACACCTTCTCTGCCATGTTTGTACCGCAAAGACAGACGATCAGCCCCGTTCTACGCGCTCGAACAAGAACTTCCGCTTCTCCTCGCGATAACGTGTGGATTGCAACATGCACTGGCTATGCTCGCTGGGCTTATCACTCCGCCCATTATATTCGCCTCGTCGCTCAACCTAGACAACGCAACGTCTGCGTACATGATCTCTGCTTCTCTTATCGGTTCCGGTACGTTACGCATCTGCTTGGGATGCAAATAATTATTAATTATTTCTTGTATAGGTATCTTGAGCTTGGTCCAAATGTCTAGGATACCCTTGTTCAAGGGGTATTATCTAGGAACGGGGTTGATAAGCGTGGTAGGAACAAGCTTTGCAACGCTCAGCACTGCGAGTGCGGTTCGTCGAACCTTTTATGCAGAGAGAAAAAGATTGTTCATGTGCGGATAGATTTTCAATGCAATGTACAACGATGGAACGTGTCCATCGACTACCGTGAACGGAACGATAACTCGCGAACCATGTCCGGACGCCTACGGAATGCTGTTGGGTAAGCTGCTCAAACCCAAATTTATCCGTCGCTCACGAGGATTACAGGAACGGCGCTCATTTGTTCCTTTTTGGAAATATTCATGTCGTTTTGTTCACCGAGAGTGCTCAAGAAAATATTTCCTCCGATCGTTACTGGTGGGTATTATTTTAGAACTTGATGTTGATTGCCGGGCCTGACGCTTCGATAGGTACTGTTGTTCTGATGATAGGCGCCTCTCTTGTTGGTTCATCTGGCATATTGGATTGGGGTGGCGGATCAAACGGCTGTCAGGCGAGGCCTACATCTGGACCCTTATCTCTATGCCCAAGCGTCGGCGCACCCCACGCAGCGCCATGGGGATCCCCTCAGTTCATCGGTCTTGGATTCCTATCCTTTGTTTCCATTATTTTGACTGAAATCTTTGGTTCCCCGTTCATGAAGAATATCAGTATTATAGTCGGATTGCTGGTAGGGTGCATCGTCGCTGCTGCTGCTGGCTATATGGACAGCAGTACGATCACTTCTGCACCTGCCATCACGTTTTTATGGTAAGTCACTTCTCTGCAAAACGAGACAGTTCTGACTTGGGCTGTAGGGTTCACCGTTTCAAAATCCGAGTCTATCCACCAGCTATTCTCCCGATGCTTGCAGTATATGGTTCGTTCTGCCGCCCACCATCTTTCTCCCGTTCTAAATTGAAACGTCGAAAGTTTCCTTGGCAATGGAAGCCACAGGCGATATCACGGCTTCGGCAGAAGTTTCAAGGCTACCCGTTGACGGTCTAGAGTTCGATTCTCGTATCCAGGGCGGTATTCTCGTACGTCTATTTATGCTCTCTGGGATGCTTCTTTTAAACCTCACACAGGCCGACGGCATTGGCGGCTTTTTCTCCGCCCTCTTTACTGTAACCCCTCTTTCAGTTTTTGCCCAGGTTAGCTGATCTTCTCAGCTTCCCTTTAACGTAAATTGACATTCGATTCCAGAACAACGGCGTCATCGCCATCACACGCTGCGCCAACCGCGCGGCAGGTCGTTGGTGTTGCTTCTTCCTCATCTTATTCGGCATTTTGGGAAAACTTTCCGGGGTATTCCTCGCGATACCAAACCCCGTGCTAGGTGGCGTGACAACCTTCCTATTCGCAAGCGTGGCTGTGTCCGGTCTACGCGTTATATCGCTAAACGGATTCTCGAGGAGGGAGAGATTCGTCCTCGGCGCAGCGCTCTCAGTCGGTTTTGGAAATCTGTTAGCGCCCACCACATTCACGTACCTTTTTGATGGTGTTCGGAACCCGAATTCGGGCTTGAGTGGATTTTTTAATTCGATTACGATCGTGTTGAGTACACCGTGTAAGTTGATTTTTGAGATTTGAATTGTTGTGTGGGCTGATGTGGCGTTTTGTGTAGTCCTTTGTTCTGGAGTGGTGGCTTGTGTTCTGAACCTGATTTTGCCTATTGAAGCCCCCGAAGAGGTTGAAGTGGTTGAAGCGGATGGAGAAGCCGACGTGGAAAGCCAGGAAGATAAAAAAGCTTAGATTGATGTTGGTAAATGGGATAGAGACAATTCATGTCTAATTGGCCTTGTCACGCTGGATTCTTACGCGATGACAACTTTCGAAAACGTGTTCTGCGTCAATGTTGTATACAAAGAACCTCCGCTACTACTTTTCTGCACTATGACCTGGCTAGAAATACACGTTCGCAGTGTCCATGACACTACTCATGCCAAGGTCTGTTCACAGCAAAGAAGGCGTATGACTCGGGATTCATAACTGCTTGATTTGGATCCATCGCGGCCAAGTCTTTGCACGCCTGGACGCCCCAAGCGGTCGCGAGTGTGATATCCCCTGCAAAGTGAGAAAACTCGGATATAATCACATCGACCTAAAAGCGTACAAATGAATTATATTGGCGTGAAAAAATCCAACCATACATACCTTTGAATCAAAGCCTATTAAAGGAGCATCCCAAAATATCTGGCATAGATATAGAGTTTGTTTTTCACTGGATGGGAAAAAATGACATTATGGCCGTCGGGATACAAAGATTGGGCCTTACTCGTCTTGATATCCATAGGCAAAAATATCACCGAAGGATTGTGGTGCAGTCGCGTACACAAATGACTTGAAGGAATTACGCATAATTTCGAACTGCTCTTGCACAACTTTCTTACGCTCTTTATCGTATTTTCCAAACCACATATCGTAGCGCAGTGTACCGCGATCCGAGTCGTCGCCCATGTTCGCAAGATACCTATAAATGTCAGATCACTTAGTTCAACGTCCACGGGAATAACTACCTGATGGCTTCATCAATACATTCTTCTACGGATTGCGTTGCAGAAATAAGTTCAATTTGTCGTTCAAAGTCATCAATATTGCTGAATTGAGGTCCCACATCGGCCGTTTCTGGTCCGTCATCCGTGACCAAGGGCTCTTCTCCTTCGTCCAGCTTTGCTTCTTCGTCCACATTTTCCTCAGCTTCAGGAGCGTCGTCCACGGCTGCATAATCTTCAGCGCCTTCAGAAGACCTATTGCAAGAATAATTAGCTTCGTGCTGATCAACGACAAAGACACGGCGTACCCAATGGGTACGGCGACAACATCGTGGGGGATCCGAACTGTAGGTGCATGTTGGATGGAATAAATTTGTGCTTCTGGCGCCACGATTTCATATCGAACGGAATCCGAGGCTCGTTTTTCTGACTTCTCATATACCGAGATTGGAATTGGAGTCCCCGCCTCAGGCTGTTCCTCAGGAACGCTAGGGGCTACTGGCCATACACCTTCACGGGAGATGCGAGCTGAAAAGGGCTCTACTTCCGCCTTGATGATCTCGATCTGCCGTGTGGCTGAATTGACGGCGTAGAATATATTCTTAGGCTCAAATGTGTATTCCCCTTGTCCAGAGATAAATTTGTATGTTGTGGATACTGTTACATATCAGTACATCACAAAAACATCTCGACTAAGATAGATGACACTCACAATCGTGGATGCGCGTGTTTTCAATAAATGGCTCAAGAGAGATCACATTAGCCAGTTCGACCGCTTTTTCAGGCGAGAAGGTAACATGAATGCCCCTGAATTGGGGGCTCGTTACATCTTCGGAGGTGGATTTAACATTGAATTTCTGAAATTTCAATTTCTGGTCTGGGCAAAGGACACAGGAAGGATCGTTGATGAGCGTTAACAGTTGATCGCTGGTATTGGTGACTGTTGTGATAAGTTTCAGATTTTTAACGAATCCCTTGTCTGTAATTGTCAATCGATAACGAATGTGTAATACGTAGGTTGGACTGACCGTCTAACTTGAGGGACGGCTGAGAGTCTAAGTTAACTACGACCTTCAAGGACATCGTGGGGTGGAACCGTGGTCGTGGTAACAGTTGGAGACTTGACACAGGGCATTGAAGCGCTGCTTCTGCGTATATGTAGCTGGTTTATCTCGCCGTCCGTCACATGCGTTCATTTGACCTGTCATTCACGTCATTTTCGGGATTCTTCGGTGGGGAAATATCATCAGAAGGCCGCTATAACGGCATTACTTCCCTAATATCTTCTGCGGTCGAACGCTCCCGCTTCCCAGGCTGCGGAGAAAGTCGAGATGCTGCTACTCTTTCCATCGTGGCCGTCAGGTGTTGAACTAATTACGTAACTTATGTTGATTGACCTCCTGCTTGAACGATTTTACCGGTGCGCTGTCCGTATGAAGTCCATCTGCTACCCGTCATGATTCGACCGTCCCAGACTTTTACCGTTGTCCTCGACTATGATTTATCGACGGTGCTGCAATTGGGCTTACTAATAACGCCTATCATTATACTATTCCTGAACTGGATGAGTCCTTAAACAATCATGGGAGACCAAGGACCAACTATCGACACCTCATCACCATCGGCGGTATCTGATGAAATCCTTGTGCTCGTGACAGGCTATGGGGTAAGTTCCTACTACTACTAAGTCCTCGACCAGCATGGGAACTGACAACCTTGGATCAGCCATTCGACACCAATCCTGTAAATGCATCCTTCCTCATTGCATCCTCCCTCCCATCCACAATAACCTTTCCCCCAGCTGCCAACCCTACCCCAGCAACTGCCCCTTCCCGCAACATATCTGTCCACGTCCACCCTTCCCCGATACCCGTCTCCTACTCCGTCGTCCGTGAAACTGTACCTGCCATAATCAAAGACTTTACGCATTCCCATGCTGGGCGCTATCCAGATATAATAATCCACATGGGCATCGCATCATACCGCGAGTACTACTCCGTAGAAACACAAGCACATCGGGACTTGTATCTCCTGGCCGATATCGATGGCCGATCGGGTGAAAATGACGGAGAGAAGTTGTGGCGAGAGAAAGAGTTTCCAGAGCTCTTAAGACCAGGCCCTACTCCATCGGCTGCGATCCCGGTCTCGACAATAGCTACAAGCCGGAAGATGGTTGCATACCCCCCGAACGATCACTTTCTATCGACCTGGGAATCATTCATACCCCCTAACACGGATGTGCGCATTTCTGACGACGCTGGACGGTATCTTTGCGAATTCATCTTCTACACCACAATGTCCCAGTTATGGTTGGAAGGTCGAGATAGAAACGTGGTGTTCTTCCACGTTCCGGATTCGTGTGAAGATGGAGATGTTAAGCTGGGGATGGAGGCTGCCATTGCGTTGATTAAGACGTTGGTGACTTGTTGGGTTGACGAAGCAAAGATGTAAATGTATGCAACCTTAGACTTGTATCTGATATCCCAAAATCCATGATGTTGTATATGAAACTCGAATTCGCCTTAGTTACAGCCTCCGGTGAATAGATTTGATACCACCCGGGGGAGTCAGGGCTAGCCAGGGGAGTCGGTATTCAAATATGTCAGCTTCCCTCCCGGTCTTTCTGCACTTCGGCCCCCTCCAGTTCCGGAGCTTTTTACTGATTCCAATTTCCGGCAGACACACCAACGGTGGTAGACTACAAATTCTGGAAGTACTACCATCTCAGGCTGATTTTTGAACTCAACAACGTTTATTTGAAGTGATCAATGACTCTGAACAGCCAACAAGATAGAATAGAGCCCAGTATTCATATGAATAATTCATACACCGTAACAACTTTAAAAATATTAACAGACTGAGATTCATATATTGAGCTTAGGGGTAAATCAATGGTTGATTTGCCGACAAAAATGCTCCACTACGATTGTGAAAGCCTTTTCAACTTGTTCTTCGGTAACGTCCTTCCACAAGTCGCCCTCCGAGTCCAACTCCATGATCGATGTTACATCGAACCGATTTCCCGCCCACGGACCGGGGACTAGCTCCAAAGAACATCTAATGGTACAACTTGGGTCCTCCGACCAAGACGTGTTGATCAGGAGTAACGAGGCCAAGGTAAATTCCAAATCGGGTGATAGCCTTTTGTTGCGTATCTTCTCATCCAAGATACGCTTAAAATCATTGATCCGGATGTAGACATGCATAGATAAGTTGCGCAAAACATAGTCATTTGTTTCCGGCTCGAGCGGCAATTTGCTTTCGAAGAGACTGACTGGAATGTCTTTGAATTCTCTTTCAGCAAATTCGTAAAGCGTCTCTTGGAGGTACCCATCGCTATCTAGAAGTTGATTGAATTCGGCTTGTTCTGCCTCAGTAAGCATCCCTGGGGGGCACTCCACCATATAGTCTCCAGCTGTGATGATGCGTTGGCCAGCCCAAGCGCCGATGACTGGATCGTCTCGCGATTTTTGACGAAGTAATAACTGGAGTAAGGGAAGGTAGTCCAAGATAGCTTCGGCAAGCTTGCCCACGTGCCGAGTATCACGGCGATCGATGTTGATAAGCTGGAAGTACTGACCCATGGTACAGTTATGCGTAGAGGAAGGCAATGTTTAAGAGTAGAGAGTGTGGGAATTGAACAATGAAATGTCTGGGTCGTTCCCGCAGCACGTGACATATCCTCACGGTCGTGATATTATTATCTGTCCACGGTTTGTGAGCGCTTGCCGTCTCATATATCTAGGGCCTATGGTCACATTCTCGGTAATAGCGCAACCCGGCGACGAGGAGCAGTTATCCCCAGTCTGATGAGCCAGGCATGGTACTGGCGTCTCTCGTGTTAAATTCTCCCTAATGCTGCGGACGTTCACATGCTTCCTATGTGTCGTCATGAAGCCATTGACAGTGCGCAGTCCACAAACGGGTAGCAAAGACGAAATGGAGCTCAGAGAACAAGAGTCACCAATCTCAGGATGTAAAAAATGCAGTTATTCGAGTAATACTAATTACAGCCACGGGAGGCGGTCCTGCTTCGCGCATTTTGGTGTTACAGCCTCCGGTGAATAGATTTGATACCACCCAGGGTCAGGGGAGTCGGTATTCAAATATGTCGGCTTTCCTCTCGGTCTTTTTGAAGAAGTACGCCGTTCGTCACCATCATCACCTCTCCCGATTTGTTTCCTGGCGGATGGCTACGTCAAATGAAGGCATAGTTCCGCCAGTGATTCCTTATCTGTACAAACTGTCTCGCGCTGCGTGTTCACTCTGGGATCCTTGCATATAGGAGCGGTTGTTTATGATCAAATCCTATCCTGGTGCAACGCTTGTCTCTACTGGGAAGATGATCGGCTTCCATACAATCTACAAACGCCTAGTTAAAACGGAGCAATTCAAGCTAATCAAGCCCCGGGTCCCTTTCTAGCGATCAACATGCAGTTTCGCTGGTACCTCCAG
This sequence comes from Amanita rubescens, assembly GCA_015039365.1. NCBI lineage: Eukaryota > Fungi > Basidiomycota > Agaricomycetes > Agaricales > Amanitaceae > Amanita > Amanita rubescens. The sequence continues at coordinate 155,844 of WION01000053.1, forward strand.
TTGCACGTTATTTTCCCAGCTTTACACCTCGTGATCTTTGTCGTGGATCCGATCTGCACTGAGATGTTTTCTCGTGGCGAGCCGTCAGACTTGGTTGGCACAACTCTCAGGTGCAACTGAAAACGAGTCTTCCAAGCTCACATTGGCCTACACACGAATGCACACGCCGTCGCTCCCCCGTTCACGGTTTCCCTTTACTCCATCCGGAGGCTGGTCTTGAAGACGATGCATATGGGGATGATCTTTCTTCCCTTCCCACTTTGCAGACATTTTCGAAAATTCCGATTTGCACTCTTCCCACCATTGGTATCGCTGGTCTTACACAGGCAGTAAAATACTATCCCTTTCTGGCTCGCTTTTTAAAAAATTATTTGGACTGAACTGATGGAGCAGGCGATGGATAGACATCCCAAAAACTGCGTTTAGATCAAGAGTGATATAATATACAATGCACGTAGTTATTGTGAACATGGTATAGGTCTTGTGACTGATGCGAAATTAATCAACCGGAGATATGTCGAGTACAAATGCAAAATGTGATTTCTTGGATCGGCGGATTGCTGCATCTTGTTATAGCTTGCTCCGCACGGGTGTCCTTTCGATATGGACCAATGAGTGGACGCAGGATATACAAAGCGTGTCGCCATCCCAAATCTTTCAATCCGTCAAAACCTATGAGCTGTAGCATACGAGCGCAAAGACTCACCTCTCCTCTTGAAGTTCGGATCCGGCCGTCGAACGACAGACTGGTGCCCACAAGGCGCAGTGTTCGTCCGCTGACGGTCGATATAAGACTTTGGATGATAATGAGGCAGGATCACTTACAGTTTAGCAGGATGGTGGAAGACGTAATTCATTGCTTGACTAACGCCCGTGGCATCTATGCCGAGGGCAAGTCCGAGGATGACAATGGCGGAGGAAGTGCACCTGATTTATTTAGAAATAAAGTCTGCGGATATATATAAAGGAAGCACTAGAAACGAACCCTTCGAGCAAAAGCGCGGCACAAGCACCGTGCAGTGTTCCAAATGAATTGCACATGTCTGCGTAATTTCGGGTTTCAATCGCCTTCGTCCTGTGAGAGTCATACCCGATCACTTACCCTTGGTTACGACCACTTCATGTACCGATTCAGCCCATGCCTTGCCAACCACTTTTCCATCCTCCACACCATACACGTTAATAGTCGTGTATCTGGTCCGATCCGCCACCAAGGGCGCAAAGGCGATCTCCTTGTCCTTGCCGACAAAATGAGCATAAATTTTTGCAGCGAGTCGCTTCAGGTCGTCGGATACGTTGCCTTGTACTGTGGCCGGGTCAAAAGTGTACACTTCAGGAAGGAAGCTGAAGCGCCGTTGGGCGTCGGCCGACAGTATAGGTTTAGACATGCGGATGTCACTTGCAGGGAAGGCTCGTATATATTGATCGAGGGAAAGCCAGCTAATGCGTTTTTGGGATGTTCGGTTGTAAGAGGCTGTCCCTGCCCATCAGGTCTTTATTATTGCAACGGGTTGACAGGACCCCGAAACTCCCCGATGCCCGCAGTGAGGTAGGAGAGGATTCGTGACATGTAACCACCTTCCTAGACTCGTATTTCGCGCAAGAAAACGGCGCTCGCTGCAGATACCAGAGTTTCGTTGGAAGCTTGTTTGACGTATAGCTAGAAGCTGGCTGCTCCTTCGGCTCGGTTCCGGGCCAACGGACCATTCGGCTATTTCCGAGAGATGTGTCACCCATCATCGTTAGTGCGCGGCTGAGTCAGACCCCAACTCTACAAGATACCCAGATATGCCTCAGAAGCTAGGTAAATGATGAAAAAACAGATTTTAAAATTCGTGGCTGACATTTTTGCTAGTCTTTGTTACTGGCAATGCGAACAAACTTCGGGAAGTGAATGAAATTCTCGCACCGTACAACGTTGAAATTGAAGCCCAAGGCCTTGATGGTATGTTATCAAATCACGTATCTGCCAATCACACAGTCGGTTATTGCGGTCTTAGTCCCCGAGGTTCAGGGAACGACGCAGGAAGTGGCAAAAGCCAAGTGTCGCGCGGCCGCTGATCTCGTAAGTGTACACTGACGGAATCGGATCAACGCTAATTATCTATGACTTAGATCGGCGGTCCATGTATGACAGAAGACACTGCGCTTTGTTTTAAGGCGCTGAATGGTCTTCCTGGTCCTTACATCAAAGATTTTTTGACGTCCGTCGGTCATCAAGGTCTGAATGCTATGTTGGCCGGTTTCGACACGAAAGAAGCCACGGCCATATGTACTTTTGCGTACTCGGCTGGTCCAGGTGAGGACCGCAGTTTTTTGCCTAGATATGGATAGATCGCAAGGATCTGCGCAGGAACTGAACCCATCTTGTTTGAGGGGAAAACGGAAGGTACAATAGTTAGTGCACGCGGGCCCAAAGTATTTGGCTGGGATCCCATATTTGAGCCGCTTGGAACAGGACTAACGTTAGATTTTTCTCTTTCCCTCTGTTACAATGAACTCAACGAATAATTTTTTAGATATGCTGAAATGCCCTCAGATCAGAAAAATGTCCTGTCACATAGGTCGAAAGCGCTTTCTAAACTGCAGGAATTCCTGGCGGTACAATAGATTTGGTGTAGAGTCTTACTACGTTACGTCACACGTCACGCTCGTCCAATAAGATGCTGAGCACGTGATGACGCATGTCTTCAACTTTCCCATTCCTTCCTCGCAAAGTTGCAGCGTCATCCAAAAAGCAAAATGTTCAGGCCCAACCCTTAGATCCTGGCCGAACCGAAGAGACGGGCGGTTCTTCAAGTAGAGACGTGTCCGACGCGATACAAAGAGAAGGAAAAGGGAAGGAAAAAGCTACAGCAGCTGAGCAACGGACGTCGAAAGTCACTGATGATGACTACGCACATCTAGTCTGCCTTGCTTTATCGGATTACGCGTTGTGGTCAGATCCTCAATTGCGAAGGGCGTTGGATCCAGCGCAGGCGGAAGATGAGTCGACGGCCTCATGCAAGTCTTCTCATCTGTGAAATAATTGACGTTCTAAATTATCCACTAGATATCCCTCTTAACGACGTCTTCAAGCGCCTGCTACCGTCTTTCGGACTAGTCTCTCCGCAGACCACAGCCCTTGTAGGGACTGTGAAAGCTTTGCGCGCATATGCGGCTGAATTGATCGATGTGCGGTTATTACTGGAAGAGCCGTCGGATGGGTGGCGAAGAGCGGGTGGTTCTTCGACTGGTTCCAAGTCTTTTGGAGGATACGAACTATGTCGGAAGGATTGGACGCGGGAAAGCACTCCAACACAACTTTCATATTCAAGACACGATTGGCAGGAAAGGACGGTTTATGTTGTGCGTACGTTTTACGCGCTTATATGCTATCTATTAACGCGTTTTCGTCTGCTCAGGAACGGATACCTACGCAGTATCGGAGCATCCCCGGTGTACTGCGCCTGATTGCGAACCTCTTACCTGGAGGTTCGACGATTCACCCTCTAACGCGCATACAAGGAGTTACCCTTCCTGCCCACCACCAAGACAAGCCCGGAGATACCCCGACTTTCAAGGATTTTTGCTTGGTTATACTTGCCTCTGTCGAGGACGCAGAATTTCTGACCAAGGAGTGGCAATGGAATCGGAACACTGCAGGAGGAACGGATACAATTTACGAAGGCGAGGTCAAAGGCGACTTTGAGGTTGCAAAAGAAGCGACCAGGTTCGGTTTTCGGGCGCTTAAAAAGGCCGATTGGGAGCGGCTGAGGGAGGAGTATTTGAATTATCGAGCTCGGTTAATTCAGGAAATTAACGAATACGAAGATGGACAGGTGGAAATGCAAATAGTTGGGAAACGTGAACGGGAAGAGGAGGCTGTGGAGGCGCATATACAACAACACTCTATTAATGCCGCTGTTCAATTGCCACCAAAGCCGATTCCTCTGTCCCCCAACGCGCCCTATCCATATGGATGTCTTGTTTTCGTTCGGAACATACATCCAGAGACAAACAAGACGACTTTACGCGCCTTATTCTCTTCCATATTCCAACACGAAGCCTTGGGCGAAAGTACACTAAAAAAAGACGGGTTGGACTATGTCGACTTCAACAAGGGCGTAGATTCCTGTTATCTTCGCCTGTCTACACCTGCGCATGCCGATGCGGTCGTGCTTCACTTTACGGAGCAGCAGCTGATCCAAGTGAACGGGCTGGATGATAGGGGAACGCCCGTCGATCCGTCATCGAAGGTGAAGGCAATAGTGCTTGACAATGTCACGGGTAAGAGGGAAGAAGTGTATTGGGAAAGGGTTCCGGAGAAAGTGCGTAAACAGGCCGTGCAGAAGATGATTGCACTCGCTGAAGGAGGCGAACGGTCCGGTGAGGTCGGACCGGAGGCACCGAAGAAAAGGAGGAGGAAAGATTAGAGAGTTGCTATAATATAATGTAGTAGTCTACGGGTTAGGTAACAAAGTGGCTGTGCCACGGTTTCCTCTCTTCATTCCCCTGCCACTCTGAGACGGCGACAGGTTATTAATTATTTGTGCTGGAAGTGCTGCGTGCAGCAGTCATGCTGATTCTCGAGCGCGAAAAGGTCCGTAACGCAACCGAGCAGCTCTTATGGCGCGTCACGAGAGCGAGAGGCTGGAGTCGGTTACATGAGGCTGCTGTACCGGCACTTTGCCCTCGACGCCGTAATCACCAACACAAGCAGAACACCGAACATCCATCACCCCGTAATCGCACAGCGGTCCAACATACCCTGTAATCACACAGCGGTCCATACCCCGTAATCGCACGACGGTCTAACCTCTAAGTATATTCAACCCATCAGATGATTTTCCCCCCTCGGGCCATTGATCAGGGCGAGTGTACCTCCTTCCTAGACTGGTGGGGTCGACAAACCGCGTTGCTAACTCCTTCCTCATCAGGCCAGCGTTTCGGGCTGGGAGTCCCTCCGGGGCTTCGCCCATCCATTTTGACTCAAGGACCTACTCAAGCAAATATATCCCCTTTCCTCTCGTGAACGATCCTCTCTCCAAAACTGACGTGAAACACGCGGCCGTCCCCTCCTTCCCATAGGTCTGAAGCTCTGCATCAAATTTCTCGCCAATCTTGTTAACATTGTCCGCATACGTGTGGATTAGGATAGTATGTGTTACGACTTTTCTTGCAACATATGACCGGTAGCAAATAAGTATAGAACCCTCGTCACTGGGGCGTATTTGTACTTATGATTATTTCTGGATCTATCGCTGGCGGCTCCTCGGTCAGGCACGTGGTGACGTATCGGTCCGGAAGAGGCAACCATAAACACCGAGGGTGCATGATCCCTTGCCCAGCGAAGCTTCGCAGGCCCCTATTTCCTTTTTTTTATTGGTGGCGCGCCAAGCTGAGCAGGACTGCTGGCCGGTCGAGAAGTGAACTGTCCAACTTTGAAAAGGACGTTAGCTTTGCGTAATGCACTGGTGGTCTCTTTGTATCAAACCTTCAAACTCTTTTTCTGATCCCCCGACTCCACAGCGTCTGTGGAAAGCGACATAGACCCACTAGGATATTTATAGCCTTGCAGGACGGCCCGGTCCGAGCACTAGAGTTTTTCATTTAAAAAATGCCTTCTTTGATTGGACAGAAGAGCATGTACCATCCAGAAGTAGCTTCTCGACACTGCTTTGTCTTTGTTCCGCAAACCCCACAAACCCGTTTCAAGGTGAGCTCGGCTCAAAAATTGTGGACAGCCAAAGCATTACAACCACGTTCTTCCCCTACTCGCGTGACCACCGTCGCATGTATTCTTGTCCTACGGGTACCATTAATTTCGGCTACGGATCAATGAGCGACTCTTCCGTTCGGCATGCGTTTGCTAAGGTGACGTTTGTTCTTGTGGCTATCCACATCAGAACTCGAGGATTCGCGACCCTGAGGTAGTCTTACTTCAGGGTGAAAGTCAAGAAGCAAAGACATCGTTTTAATTTGCGCCTGCGAGGCCTCAGGGTTAACGACATCTTTTGGTTCCTTTCGTTAGCCATGCCACAGACTAACAGGGTTCGGGAGGTGGAGAGTATATATTATGCTCGCTGCTCGCAGAGAATATCCACAGCCCACATCCGATCGTTTATCTCAGCCAACTTTACTCGCCTATTATTAACCCGTGAGCCAGCACCATCATTCATGCCCGTTATCCGACTAAGTCTCCCCTCCCCTTCAGCCTCACTAACTCATAATGTGCCACGTTATTTCCCGGAGCTACGTCTGTGGACACTTGTACCACGTCGAATTTATGTATTGCAACAAATATCGTGGCCTAAAGCCCGTTCGATGCTGCCTCACCCTTGGAAAACCAGACGCTATCCATATGCCTCACGCGTGCAAAAAATGCATAGACGAAAAGATGGCTACGTTGAAGCCAGGCGAGATGACAATCATGTGGGAGAAGTGTAGGAGGTTGTGGAAACATGAATTGGAGGAAATGAAAAGGCAGGAGGAAGAAGAGAAGAAGCAGAGAGAATTCTACGCAAACGGCGCTTAGGCTTATTTTCTATTAGACTCTTGCTCGTCTTTTCGGATATCATATTGCATCACGATTAGATATTAAGCATAAAGATCGGCCATAAACTAATCGAGCACCGGGCCACCGGCCCGCCACTTTAGGTCCGAACTTGTCTCATGGCAAATCAGCGCTTAAGCACCATCTATGATTATGCCACCCTTCGCTTACACCGTGACGGAACCCGCGTACAACAATCTGACGAAAACTACCATGTGCCTAAAAGAAAGCAATTTGCGATCAGGGACGCAAACGGCAACTGGATAGCAAAGGATGCAGGAGGGTTAGGAATGGCAAACAAGACAAGATATGTCAGGCGGGAAGAAGATGATGGACAAGAGTACGTGTCTCTTGGAGGTGGAGAAGAAGAGCAGAAGGTGGAAAAGACGGACGAGTGGGTCCTTCTCGAGAGAGAACGAACACAAAAGAAGGACCACCGAACCGAGAAGAGGCGACGATTCGACGAAAATTTGGACTTTCTTGATATCTCTCATAATGCTTCCTCGACCTCGACACCGACTCGAGAGCCTTCTTTACCGGCGCCTTCTTCCGTGCGTCGTTCTTCACTAGACCTCTAGCAACGTACTAACGCATTGGACAGGAACTCCTCAAATCTATACACTATTTCACAGCCTCGTTTTACACTGATCAAAACGAGCTGTTCGACCTTGGTAAAACATACAGGGATAGAAAAAAAGCCAGAGAAAGGTTAAGATACGCGGCAAAAAAGGGAAAGCGAAACCACGTCCAGCAGAGCGAAGAGGACGAGGAATCTCATAGCAGTGAACAAGAGAGTTCTGAAGCATCCACATCTATGACAAAAACGTCATATGGCCTGGCAAAGACCAGGCGCAACGTTCGAAAGAAACACCAACAGGACATGTACAAAGTAATGGATGGTACAGCGTTAATGGCACTTGGTCCGTTCATTTCTTATTCTGTTTTTGAATTCATTAATGGCTGTTGTTGCAGGTATGCTAGTACAGGAACATGTTGCAAGGTTGGTGCAAGGAAAGGTCCCAGACGGATGGGAGGAAGAAATGCGGGGAGTTGATGAGTTAGGAGAAAGAGAAGTCGACGGCAGTGAAGTTGACAAGTCTTCCAGCGAGGAGATTGACGAAGCTCCGTCAGAGGTCGCAGAGGACAAACCTAGCAGAGCCGCAGACGCATCCGAAAGTGGTGATGACGAGATCGAGGGGAGGAATAGTGACGATGAAGGGTAAAGGCACCGCGTACTTTCCCACTTTCGTTTTCACTCAAACATCCTCCATAAGGAGGGACGCCTAGTAGAAGAAAGTCTGACTATTGCGGGCCTTGATTCAAGGAGATAAACGAGACGAAGACGAAACCGTATACGAAAGTATACGAGAGCAGCCCAGCCGCTTCACCAACGACCATCGACATACGGAGATGCTGGACGCGTTGTACGTCGGCTTCCGGTCAAACTCCAAATATACGTTTAATTCAGACTATTGCCGTGGTCAGCGCCCCATACGTTAACATTTGTCGCCCAGTGCCCGGATTTTGCATTAAAATGGGGATTTGACCTGGCCGATGAAACCCTATTTGCACTGATGCCCTATTTCTATCCGTTTGTAACGTGATGACATTGTGTAACGAGAGGTATATATGATTGATATTTGATACACCATATATCACGGCATACTCGATAACACTCACTTTGATTCCACGCATGCCGAAGAGACCGTGCTGATTTCCGTAGATTTACCCGATCAAAGAGAATGGGTGCCAGCGGTAAGATGCCAAGGTGCGCGGATCACTAGTACTACGGTCTCAGGAACTGGTCTGGAGCAATTGGCAAGACGCCGATTTCAGAGTCCGCTTGACGTCGTGGAAATGCTGCAACTCATTCTTCACCTGCCAACGCATCGTCTGTGCGGGATAGTCGTATTGCGTGCGGCTCGTGAAGATAAACAGCACTTTGTGGGTAAGATATTCCAGACATGACTTGCAATTTGGTACTGCTTATACTCATTTTTAATCATGATCGCATAGTGTTTAGGTGAGCAAAAGCCGAGTTTTCATTCGCTCATACCAGTTAGTAATTAATAACTAATCCGTCAGCCGCGGAACAAAGGGAAGTGAAATCATGGTGGCCAGATTCTATCCGTTACGACGTGATCAATATTGATCGATTTAAGTAATGACGAAGAAAGAACGATCCCGACTGGATTATACAACGGACAACGACAACAATGAAACGGGCCTCTCAACTCGGTAGGCCTGGGAGGATACAAGTTTCCCTATATGCGAGGTCTCCGCATTAGATAGCCTATTTATAAACTTAACAACTAGACATACGGCGTGCTCTCACTCCCTCCGTCATTATAACATCGGACAGGCCGAGTAGTAACAGCCGAGACCTTTTGTTGATCTGCCACCATTATGCTGACACAATCAGAAGGTGAAAACGAACGGTTCCACGCGGTTCAAGGGAATGTGGATGTCAGTGAGATGGCAGCGGTGGGTTATTCTTTACTCCGTGCGGTTCTGGGAAATGCGGGGGATGATGTGATGGCAGCGGTGGGTTATTCGTTTCAATTCTTTGCTCCATGTGGATCAGGGAGACCGGCGAGATGGCGGCGGCGGTTATTCTGAGTGAAGCGGCGATACTGCGCAGAGCATTGGCGCCCATGGTGAATGGGAGTTACTGACAAGAATCAGCCGGGTACCTGTGCGTCCTGGTCTTCGACTATGGACCTTACGGTACATGGACCCTAGCAAGGAATAAATTTGATTACCAACGAGCGTCCAATTCCCTGAAAAGCGTGACCACCCCCAATCGAGCGGAGGAAAATGGCGAAGGTTTTACGTCGAGACCACGGAATTTAGTAGTCGCATTCACTGTACAGCAAGATACGGACCTATTACCCTATTCTCGCCCTGTAATTTCGCACCCCCCCTGTAAACATCTGACTCAAAAATCATTGGTAAGTGAGGTGTGGCATTCGGGCCCATGAAGAGTACCGCCACGGAAGCCGAAAACGCGTTGCGCACAAACTATTGAATGTTTGATATCTGGCTTAGAGATCTCGGGTTCGGACTTCGCTTGAGTTAACTTCACACACCCCCATTTGTCATCGTCCGCTCAAAAAATATCGTTTAGCGTTAGTGAAACGATCGCCAGAACCCTACTTTTTTCATCCTCGTTTAGGCCTCCTTGCACCACGGACGCAACGCGGAATAGCATACAACGCGCTTTTTCATCCTTTCCGGTACAATGCCCATCTTCATTTGCTCGATTATTTATCTCTCACTGGCAGGGACCAGTATATAAAGATCGCCTTGAGCGTTCAGGTTCATCCAATAGGCTTGTGACGACCAATGGCTCACAACAACACAGTTACCCCTGGCATTGACTTCCAACTTGACTTATGGAACCTTTTCAATGCCATCTACGTGAGGTCTCATTAGTATTTGGTCGTGTTCGATATCGTAACATTAACCTTGAGTAGTCAATTGATTTTGCCATGCAAGACATAGAGGATGCCATGACTCCCTCCGCTACAAGTCCTCAAAGGCCGTCCTACAGGATCGAAATGTCCGACATTAACGGCTCACCTGTCTACCGTTGTGAGTGCGGTAAGAAGATTAAAAGAATGGGAGACTTAAAACGCCATTGGAACACGAGGAGACACGGGGGACGCGGATTTTACTGTGTCAGGTGCCGGAAGTCGTATTCAAGACAATACATGCTCGACCAACACACGTGTCGGGCCACTTCTAGTGATGCGAATGTTGACATGTGAGAGGTCTATGCACCATCCTTTTGTTATCGACTAAGGCATTGAGATACTAGTTCTTGATCCCAATGGAGAAAGTGTTCTTGACGTTTTCAGTTCGTTTATTTTCGTGATATGTCCATTAAATGCATATATATCGAGTTAACATGGAATGTGTGGTCATGGACGTGAAAAATCTTTCTAGAGGACAAGAAGCGAAATTGTACATAGCTCTGTGCTGACGCCACTGAGGATGCTTAGACCCTTAGACATCTATCAATCGGCTTGCCACTATCAGAGAGGAGATTGAAAGGATGAGGCGCGGTTCCGGCAATAATATTGGGAATGCTATACGTAGTTTCTCAGGCTTGATTCCGTTTTCAACCAAAGGCGAAATTATAAGTACATACTTTGAGGGATAGACCGGACGAGTATGACGTGTGCGTTTGCGTTTTTATCATCGACGCGTCAGAGGGTTACCTAGAAATTAGAATGAAGCTGTGGAATTTAATTTTTTTCTTAAAATAAAAAATATTTTTGCTGTTTTTCCCGTGACTCAGTACACAACTTCAAACAAATGGTATGGTTGCCGCTTCTATTTCCGGGTCCGTTCCGATGGAAACGGCCCATGATGATATGATCGTACCATCTAATCGCAACAAAATGGTCTGTTATCTCACTTAGGGACGCGTCTAATTTCTCATGGTCATTACAGGCTGCCGCATCTGTTTCCGAGTCCATTCCAATAGAAACCGCCCATGATGATATGATCGTACCACCTAATCGCAACAAAATGGTCTGTTATCTCTTAGGGACGCGTCTAATTTCTCATTGTCAATGTCATTACAGGCTGCCGCATCTGTTTCCGAGTCCGTTCCAATAGAAACCGCCCATGATGATATGATCGTAAGTTTTGTGCCGTATACTACCGTGCAACCTTCTAACCCCACGGCCTAATCGTAACAAAATGGTCTGTCATCTCACTTGGGGGCGCGTTTAATTTCTCATTGTCATTACAGGCTGCTGCATCTACTCCCGAGTCCGTTTCGCAATAGAAACCGCCCATGATGATATGATCTTTTTTGTCGTATACTATGCAACCTTCTAATTCACAATACACAACAGTCCATATGCTCAACGAGTCGCCGCTGCGATGGACGCTCGCTCGCCGTTCTTTTTTTCCCCGAGTATATGAATTCTGACAAAACCCATAGCAGTGTACACCATAGCAAATGCAAATGTAAGTCAAGTTTCGTGAAAGTCAACGAAAGGGAGCATGTCAGAGTAGGAGTGTACCGTGAAAAGTACCAGGTACTAGTCAGTGCACGCAGTGCAGAGGTAGAGGAAAGACTAGATAGTTAGGATATAAAAAAAGAGCTCACTTCTACTGCCTACCAACCACAACATAGGTTATTACGCAACCTGTCTCCGGATTTCGCAAGGACTTGGCACACACATAGGAATCCTGACTTAAGTCATTTAACGCAGTAGTACGCCCGCCGATGGGCATGCATTATGTTGCATATATGGTGGTAGCGGCTGGGTTTAAGCTCGCATCGCCCGGATTCTGGTACCCTACTCACCTGAGTGGGACGCCAGGGACCGAATCAGCGGGTGGTGAGCGGACGAGAACTTCTCATCGCCACGGCGATCAAGCCGATAAAAGAGGGCGCTGCCTTCTGACATTAGGAATATGGTATAGGATAAATGATCGAGCTAGGAGGGAGACTCGATGGAAGACGATGTCGATTAATGAGGTAGAGTATCGGCCCTCGGGGGGTTCCCACAGTGGTGATGGACCGCATCGCCTGTGCCAGAACCCCCTTACTACTGGCTCAACGGCCCATTATAACATATGTCTCAGGCACAGTTATCACAATTATTCTTGTGAAAATTGCCACCCGTGGCTGATATCAGCTTACTATTCCTGCTACGTAACAGCGAACTTACAAACACGGGCAATGACGTAGAAATGAATGAACCCGACAGCTTCTTAACTGTAATGGACATGGTAGATAAGAATGGTTAATATTTTGGCCACTTTCGCCCACATAGCGGGACTTGCGGCACATGTGCCGCCCTCCTCCATTTATTACTGGTACGTATGGTCTCGTCGTGTTGCGTCATATGTGACGCGTGACGTATAATACTTCCGTGCGTGACAGAAGTTTTGTGGCCGCACTCAAAGTATATACTCAAAACTGAGCTACATTTCGTCAGCCTGAGGGCAATTAACAGCCCACCCCAAGCTTACGGATCTGCATCACAAAAGACGGGGCAGTGCCTTGCTCATGCATGTCACCAACTTGATTGAAATGGGTCCACAGCCTCAACCTCAGCGTGAGAGGCCATCATATGTATCGAAACAGACAGGCAAATTGCTCGGAAATGAGTCACGCGAGATTTTGTTTAAGGGGTGCAGCAAGAGACACGTGCAGGATGGCTATACTACTTTATCAAGCTTCGTATGTTAATAGTAATGTTATACCCTAAATCCACCACCACGACCTATTCATCAAAACCGCTGGAAAGTACTACTAGTACTACCTGTATGTAGTGGCGTTCCGTGTATTTGACGAGAGGAATTGCCAAATAAATTGAATACTAATACAGACATTAACTAAATGGGAGAGTAACGTATGAAATAGGCGGAGGTCGTGTCCAACTTGTCGTGTCCCCACATTCGAACGCTCTGTCGAGAATACGGCCTTCGTTTCTGTCAGCTGCCATGCCCACCCACTATGACACTATTGTAGTTTCATTGACTGTACAGCCCTCCTTTGCGCAGTACGATGCACAGCTAGTAGACTAGTATAGGAAGCGCTTAAGAACATGGCGCCGTGCTACGCCGGTTGTTAAGCCTTCTATTAGGGTAAAGAACAAGGTACTATGCTTACAAGCATTTTCGAAATTCGGTGAATAGTGTCACGGTTCGGTTTGATAATCGTCACCGCAAGCGTCATTGATTGACACCTTACCTATGTGCGCTGTGTAACGCCAATCTTATTTTCATGACAGATTAAGTAGCTTCAATAGCGCCTTTCATTGATCGAACTTAGCCCCAATAATTCAAGAGATTGATAAACTTCCAGACGCAGAGATGATGGTAGCAATTTCTATAGCCATCTCCCATAACGTATCGCCAGTTTTGCCATCTGAAAGTGACGCCCTGGAAGGAGAACAAGTTGAAACAAGCCCGATATCATGTTATCCTGAATTGATCCGTGTGGTGCTGTGGAGATTCGCAAGGAGGGCCATCACAGGAACTGAAGTGGCGTCAGTAATCAAAATGCTCTACACAGTGAACCGCCTCACGGGGAGCACGATAAGCGCTTGATGACGAAGAAGACAGGTCTACGCGAGAGCGTGTCCACAGCATGAGCAGGTGCAATAGCTTACCTATTGCGATATGATCTTAGCACTACCCTTCGGCGTAGTAGTGATAGTAAGAGGAAGAGAATGGATTGTCCTATTCTACGATACAGGACAGGTTTATATACTAAGAGAGAACAAATATGTGTCTACATATGTGTAAGCGTATAGTATAGATGGGAAGATATGGCGTGCTAAGCACACCATAAGATGTGATCATGAGTCTATCATGATGTCACCATGATATCATAATGAAGTCATTATGATGTCATCTCTATGTCATACATAAAGGATGATGCGAGCGATATGAGTAACATTGATTGTAGTTAATCAGTAGTTAATCATTCTATAAATATAATTCTATATTTAACACACCCCTTCGCTTAGATATCCTTTATTTAAAATCTATGATGTTCTCGTCATAGAAGGGATCTATATCCGATTCCTGTTGATCAATAAGACCATCAAGAAGTTCCATCAACTTCTTGTGTGATAGACGATCAATATCATCTAATTCAAGATTTTGCCAATCAAGAATAAATTTCGTCAGATCACGGATTTCCTCAGTCTCTAATCGATCTGGTCTTTTGATTAATGCATTTGTAGAAGTCGGATATTCTTCTAAGGAAAGTCCCAATCGTTCTCTAAAGAATTTGACCTTTTCAAAGGATAAATTCTTAGTCATGAGATCCGCATTCTGTTCGTTTGTTGGTATATATTCGAGGACTACCTTTTTAGTCTCGATCAACTCGCGAACGAAATGATAGCGAATATCAATGTGTTTGGAACGATGTTCTTGTGCAGGATTTTGTGCCCAAAATATAGCGCCTTGGTTATCTACGCTAAGTAAGATGCTTTTAATAGGTGCACCTATTTCGTAAAATAGATTTTCAACCCATGCAATCTGTCTTGCAGCATCTGATAAAGATATGTATTCTGCTTCAGTTGAAGACAGAGCTACAGTCTTTTGTTTTCTACTCGTCCAAGCTACCGCACCACCAGCTAACATTAAGACATAACCGTTTATAGATCGTCGTGTATTACGATCAGCGGCCCAGTCAGCGTCAGCGTAGGCTCTAAATTTATTATTGCCTTTGGCGCTATAAACGATTTTGACGTTTAAGGTATGAGCAATGTATTTGACTATATACAATGCTTTTTGAATGTGTTCTTGAGACGGGTTTGATGAAAATTGGGACATCAAAATTACTGCATAAATTATATCAGGCCTAGTTCCTAAGGCAAGATATAGAAGGGATCCTATTATCTGTTGATAATAAGAACGTTCCTGTGGTGTGCATTCTCCTTCATTCTTTATAGGAGCATACCCAGCAGGTAACGGTGTGCGTACAGACTTGCAATCTTCAAGTCCAAATCGTTTAACAACCTTCAAGGCATAAGGGCCTTGATCTATAACTAAGAATCCTAAATCACGGTTGTAATTGACTTGGATTCGGAGATACTCTTTGATCTTTCCAAGATCACGACATTCCCACATCTCCATAAATTTCTTTTTAATGGATACGATGGTGGAATCGTCATTTCCCATAAAGAGTATATCATCGACATACAATATGCATATCGTGATTGTATTCTTGCTTTTACGAACGTAAACGCCAGAATCAGACAAGCATCGCTCGAAATGCAATGATTTCAACGATTTATCAGCTTGTTTATTCCAGGCATATGATGCCTGTTTCAATCCATATATGGCTTTCCTCAGCCTATATACTTTAGATTCTTGTCCTTTTACAACGAAACCTTCTGGCTGGGCCATGTAAATATCTTCATCAAGATCGCCATATAAGAAGGCAGTTTTTACATCTAGGGCTTGTATATCCCAGTTTTCAAGCACTGATGTGGCCAGAAGTATTCGGATTGTTTCATATCTCGCTACAGGCGAGAATGTTTCGTCGTAATCTAATCCGGGACGTTGACTAAAACCTTTAGCTACGACGCGAGCTTTTTTGCGTCCATCGGTTTTTAAGTCGAAAACCCAACGACATCTGATTAGGTTTCGTCCTTTTGGAAGATCAACTAACTCCCAAATATCTCTAGATTGAAGAGATTTAAATTCGTCATCCATTGCAATCTTCCATTGTTTATACAATTGAGGATTACTGGAGCGCATTTTAGATATATCTCTATAGTCATATGGAATATTATCCACAAGGGGGACAGCCGCTTTTAGAAGAAAATGAAGTAATTCATTTCCAGATTCATTAATCATTCGGGTTAAATGATCATGTTCTGCAGATTTTAATTCAGACTTTAAAGCAAAGATTTCTTTGAGTAGAGAAGCAGATTCATTCATTCTATCAGGGTTCCTGTCTGCTGACGGTGGATCCTGAGTTGAAGAACTCGGAGTTTTATCTTTTAACTGCTCTCGTAAAGCATCTCGCTTTTGCTGAATTTCAGCTTCTATCTGTGCAGGAGTTTTATCTCCATACGCGTTGTCTCTTTGTACCCTTGGAACTGGAAAACGACCAGAACGGCGAGGACCTATTTGTACAGAGGGTGGACCAGGATCAGATATGATCGGTGGAGGAGGTCTAGGTCTCTGAGCAAATTCTCTAAAACGATCTCTTTGACGTTGTTCAAATTGATCAAATTCTCGATCCGTCATAAATGGGTTTTCTATTTCATCACGATCTCTTTGATTCAAAGAGAAGGGATTATCTTCATCCATAGGACTACGAGGTGAAGGTGGCCTAGATACATATGGTATCGGAGTTATAGGCCTAGAAGGAACAGGAGTCTCCTCTTTTATTTGTGGAGAGGGAGTACGTCTAAAGGGTTCAGGAGTTTTACGTTTCTTAAACATATCACTCATTTGACGTTTGAATTGATCTCGTAAACGAGACTGTTTATCAATTCCTTGACCCTTTTTCCAATCATCGCGTTGTCTACGATAATTGTCACGTCTTTCTTGTTCTCTTTCTTCTCTTTGCCTTCGGATATTATCATCCAAGAAATCTCTTCGACGATCGGCAAATTCATCACCATCGTCATCATCGTTTGAATCATCAGAAGGGTCTGATTGCTGTCTATCAGGAGATGCACCCCTTCGATCCAAACCGGGTGAGCGTCTTCTGCTCGGAGAACGTCTACGGTTCTCTGGGAGTAAGTCATCTAAATCCAAATTTTGTGGAGGGCGGTTAGGTTCCTCTTGAGGAATCGCCTCCCAGATCGGACCAAGATCTTCAGTAATTATATCTGCAGTCTTTCCTTTACGCGGAAACCTGTTTTCAAAGAATGTAGCCTGGGGATTCTCTAAAACGATCTCTTTGACGTTGTTCAAATTGATCAAATTCTCGATCCGTCATAAATGGGTTTTCTATTTCATCACGATCTCTTTGATTCAAAGAGAAGGGATTATCTTCATCCATAGGACTACGAGGTGAAGGTGGCCTAGATACATATGGTATCGGAGTTATAGGCCTAGAAGGAACAGGAGTCTCCTCTTTTATTTGTGGAGAGGGAGTACGTCTAAAGGGTTCAGGAGTTTTACGTTTCTTAAACATATCACTCATTTGACGTTTGAATTGATCTCGTAAACGAGACTGTTTATCAATTCCTTGACCCTTTTTCCAATCATCGCGTTGTCTACGATAATTGTCACGTCTTTCTTGTTCTCTTTCTTCTCTTTGCCTTCGGATATTATCATCCAAGAAATCTCTTCGACGATCGGCAAATTCATCACCATCGTCATCATCGTTTGAATCATCAGAAGGGTCTGATTGCTGTCTATCAGGAGATGCACCCCTTCGATCCAAACCGGGTGAGCGTCTTCTGCTCGGAGAACGTCTACGGTTCTCTGGGAGTAAGTCATCTAAATCCAAATTTTGTGGAGGGCGGTTAGGTTCCTCTTGAGGAATCGCCTCCCAGATCGGACCAAGATCTTCAGTAATTATATCTGCAGTCTTTCCTTTACGCGGAAACCTGTTTTCAAAGAATGTAGCCTGGGAGGATATGACCAGTGTGTTTGTCGACGTCATGAACCTATAGCCTTTGGTTCCTGATTCATATCCTACAAAAGTGCATAAAACGGATTTTTCGGACAGCTTATCCGGTCTCCGTTGATCAGGGATAAATACCCAGGCTTCACATCCAAATACTCGAAAGTATGTGTTACGAACTCGTTAATCTCAACCTAAGTTGCAACGGCAACTCTAGTCACGATTACAAGTCTTAAGTCAAACGTTAAGATTATAAGTTCGATACTAAGTCAAGACGTTGACTTAGGATCTGAGGACGATTGTGGTAGATGAGTTTAAGAGCAAGGTTATATTGCCAGACGACAATAAACAGCTAAGTCGAACTTAAGGTTCGACTCTAGAATACATGCGGTCTTTATACTAGCAAGTACAAGAGAACGTACTAATTAGTGAACAAGTGTAAGTACGAATGTAGGTATAAGGACGGCGTCATATGTGGAACAAGGGATGGTATATGTAAGTAAACGAGTTAGTCCGTATGAATCGAGCATAAGGGGAATGACGAGTAAGGTATGCATAAAGAAATAAACATGTCCGACGTATCATGTAAGCATAATGCGGGAGTCCGTACCGTGTTGTAACACTAGCTCTCCCCTACGTTGTTGACCGCAACAACAAAACGTTCAAGTGTTCATGTTGTGCATGGCGTCGTCGTCGTGCTGATAGCCGTAGTCGCCGTAAAGATCGCAGGCGTCGTCGTCGGCTCCGTCGCACTGTCGTCCGTTGACGCATGCCTGACACTGTGACGCGTGGTGTGCCTTCTTCTTTCCCTTCTTCTTCGGCTGATGAGGGCGGCGGCTAGTGGAAGCGGGGGTATTGGCGGCATCTGTGGTAATTCGAGAACGTCCTTTCTTCTTAGTGGAAGGACCGGGTGTCGGATCGCGTCGGCGCGTGGGAGCGCGTGGAGGTAGAGTAGACATAGGAGGAATTGCAATAGCAAGATGATGATCCTCAGAGGCATGTTGACCTCGGCAGTGGATGCAGCGGTTGTAACGATGAGGGTGTTGGTTGGCGGCATTGGTCATACTGCGGGTCGTAGGTCGTCGAGCAGGCGGAGTGTCGTGTCGTCGAGTAGTGGGGACAGGAATATTCCAGACTCCGTGGCGAATAACGGTGGTGGTTGGGGGTGATGCGGATCGAGGAGGAGGAGGAGCCTTCTTATCTCGTTTCGGTTCTTCCTCAATGAGATCGCCTGTTGTACGGATTCGGCGATGAAGATCGAGATCGCTGATCGCATTATTGATCTGCGCAATGTGGTCGCTAGTGAGTTGATGCAAGGGAACTCCATCTGCGAATTCGGCTGTTGTCCATTCTGTGTCTCCTTGGATACTGGACAAGAGGTCTCGGATCTTTCCGGTGAGGCACCAGATTTCTCTCGATTTACGATCTGTCTCCATAATGCATCTAGTTGCTCGGTGTCGGTCGGGTGTAGCTTCGGTAGCGCGAAACCAATGGTTGACAGCGATGCGGTTATTCTGATCGTGGGGCTGTATTTTTAGTCCAAACCTTTGATCGTCAATGCCTTCTATAGCTAGGATGATATAGCGCTCGACGTCAGCTGTGAGAAGTCGTCGTAATAGATCTATCGCCAGCTGATCCAGGTTTCCTCCTTTCGGATGAACGTCTTCCCAGTATAGTGACGTAACGTTTACAAACGTTTCGATTAAATCGGCACAATGATAATTGTACTGATCTCGGGCTTGACCGGCAAGGGTAGTGGCGGTTCGGAAGTCCATGAGAAGTCGCCAGACTCGAGCTATCCTTTCTTGGTCAAAGACGTCGACTTGTAGTCTAGCGGCGTTACAGATCAGAGTGACGCGGTCTCTAACCTTGGTGTAAGTAGTAATTCCGTGATAACTGAGATAGAGATCGGGGGTGGTTCGTATGATGGAGCTAGCCATATCGCGGTTAATCCCATCTGTACCGTGACTCTGGTCGTTGCCTCGAATAGATTCGTTATGAGGTTGAGTCGAAGCGTGACCGGCAGATACCGTCTCTCTATGTAAGGTAACGCTAATGTCTTCAGCGTTTCTAGGTGGGATCGGTCGGCTATTGCGATCTTCCGTAATTCGTCCAGGTACAGCCAGAGTTTCTGATGTTCCGTGATGGGTTTCCTGGGTTTCGGTGGGAGTGACCTGGATCGTTTGAGACGAGGTCTGATCGGAAGATCTGTAGGGAACATCAACGAAGTCGTTCGGGTCAGTGTCTTCTTCGTCGGTGTCGGTGGTATGAAGAACGAGTCGAGGTCGGTAGGGTTCAGTGAGAGTGGTGAGTCGGGTGTCGGTGTTCTCTCCAGCGTAGAATTCAGACCAGGGGAAGTGCTGAACGGCGTCGGTGGTGTCGTTTCCATTTTGCATAATAACTTGGTATGTGAATGACATTTCAGAGTTTCCTTCGTCTTTTATATTCTAGAAGGAGGTCTTCCATATGCGTCAAGTTATTTTCTGGTTCCCATGTGTTTTCGCTGGTGTCATAGCCTTTCCACTTTACTAGGAATTGTAATTTCCCTCTGAACTTGCGATGTGCAAGCAGTGCTTCTACTTCGTATTCTTTTTCTCCTTCGATCAGATCGGGAGGGGGCCTTGTTTCTGTTATTCCGTGAAAGGAAGTTTCTTTGAACGGCGTTAGTAAGGCGGCGTGGAATACGTTATGAATTTTCCATTGTCTTGGTAGCATGAGACGATATGTCACTGGTCCTAAGACTTCTTTGATGGAAAAGGGACCTTCTCGTTTAGGTGCGAGTTTTCTGCTCTGATAAGGAATCTTCAGGTTCCTAGATTCTAACCATACTTTGTCATTGACTTTGAACGGTTTAGTCTTTCTCGTTGTTCTTTCCATCATCTTAGCTCGTGCTAGATCATGTGCGGCGAGTGCTTCTTCTCGTGCGCGGAACAGAGAGTTGATGCGGTTATCGGCGGTTGGTGTATTTGTCTTGTTTGAGACAAGGGGAAGTGCAACCGGGGATGTTCCATACATCAATTGAAAGGGTGATTGTTTCAACGCTTCATGAGTGCGTGAATTATGCGCGAATTGTGCTATTGGTATCATCTTGTTCCAAGTATCTGGTTCATAGGCACAGAATATTCGCAGATAAGCTTCTAATTCGGCGTTGTATCGCTCCGTTTGTCCATCAGTTTGTGGATGGAAGGCGGTACTCATTTTATGTTTGATCTTTAATGAGTCCATTATGCCGTTAAAGACATGTGATGCGAACTGTGGTCCTCGATCGGAGATCATGATGTCGGGTAAACCGAAATTTTTGAATACATTCCGAATGTAGAGGTCGGCGGTTTCGTCGGCGGTGATAGTTTTATTACAAGGCATGAGAATTACTCCCTTTGTAAGTCCTTGATCGACCACGATAAAGATAGAATCAAAACCGTCACTTATGGGTAGGTCGGTTATGAAATCCATGGTTATTTGTTGGAAGGGTCGGTGTGCGTGAGACTTGATTGGCATCAGGGGTGCGGCGGTAGGGTGAGTATTTGATTTCATTTGTTGACATGCCGTGCATCCGTCAATAAACTGTTTAACCATTTTAGACATTAATGGCCACCAGTAATATTCCTTTAATAAGGCTAGCGTTTTGAAGAAACCGGGGTGTCCGCTTGTTGGTGATTCATGAAAATCTCTAATAATATCTCGGCGAAGATCGGTGTCAGGAGGGATAAAAGATTTCCCTTTGTATAGGATTAATTCGTTGTCGAGGGTCCAATCAGAAAGGGCTGTTCGCAAAGGCGGTGTTCCTTTTTCTTTTAGGCATTTCTTGATTGATTGAGCGAATTCATCTTTGACAGTTATTTCTATTGCTCTGTCACGGAGATCTTCGGCGATCGTGCGAACAAAGAGTTCTTTTGGGAGCATTGTTATTAACTCTTCTGGTTCGTCTTTTGTCATATGATCGGGTCGGCGGGATAAGGTATCCGCTATTATTAGTTTTGCTCCAGGAACATGCGTTAATTTAATATTAAATCGAGACAAGTCGTTCCACCATCGTGCTTGGCGGTTTGTAAGACGTTGTGGTTCTCGATAGTAGAGTAGGTTCTTGTGGTCGCAATGAATAATGACAGGGTGTTCTGCTCCTTCAAGCAGGTATCTCCATTCGTTGTAAAGAGCGTAGTAAATGGCGAATAACTCTCGGTCGTAGATTTGCCATCGTGTTTCAGTCGGTGTTAAAGCGTGGGATAGGTATCCGCATGGGTGTAAGTCGCCATTGTCATCTTTCTGCATAAGAACTGCTCCGATAGCGCGGTCTGATGCGTCCGTTTGTAGGATGAAAGGTTTATTAACGTCGGGCATCATTAAGACAGGCGCGGATGTGAAGCGTTCTTTTAATAGATCAAATGCGACTTGGCATTCTGCGGTCCATGTCCATAATTTGTTTTTCTTTGTTAGGTCGTGCAGGGGTCGTGCAAGATGGGCGAATCCGAAAATAAACCTTCGATAGTAATTTCCGAATCCTAAAAAGGATCTAACTTGTTTAACGGTAGAAGGGGTTGGCCAGTCCCTGATTCCGGCAAGTTTGATCGGATCCATTTTTATTGTATTTTTGGATATGACGGTGCCTAGAAAATCAACTTCTTTGGCAGCGAATTTACATTTTTCAAGCTTGAGGTAAAGATCGTGTTTCTGTAATCGTTCAAGTACTTGTTTTGTTCGAATCTCGAGTTCTTCTTTAGTGCGCGCGTGTATTAGCATGTCATCCATGTAGATGACGAGCCATCCTTTTTCTGTAAAATCCCTAAAATAATCGTCCATCATAGCTTGGAACGTTGCTGGTGAATTTCGTAATCCAAAGAACATGACGTTAGGTTCAAATAAACCTCGATTGGTGATAAAGGCGGCTTTCCATCTGTCAGATTCTTTGATTTGAACGTTATTATATCCCCAACGGATGTCCAATTTCGTAAAGTATTCCGAATCCTTGAGTTTAATCATAAGATCGGAGATAAGGGGTAATGGATATGCGTTTGGTTTAGTGTATTCGTTCAAATATCGATAGTCTTGGCAGGGTCGTAGTTTTTGTGCTTCTTTCTTTTCTACAAAGAAGAAAGGTGATGCCTGCGGCGATTTCGATGGTCTGATGTAGCCTTTTTCAACATGTTCTTTGATCCATTCATCCAGTGTGTTCTGCTGTTTCGGAGATAAGGGATAGATTTTTCCTCTTTTTGGTATGAAATCATCGCGAAGTTCTATCTGGTGATCCCAAGATCGGCTTTCCGGGAATCGTTCACTTGCTTTTTTCTCGAATACATCTTTCCATGCCGAGTATTCAGGAGGGAGCGTGTAAACCTCCTCTGTTTGATGGTATTTGTGTTCCATTTGTTGAGCTGGTGTATATCGTGCGATAGTTACTTGGTCGTATTCGTCTTCTGACCAGCTTCCTATATCCTCAAATGTATGCGCGTTCCATCTGTGATCTGTCGTCTGTGATCCTTTGTGTGACATCAAATATCCGATGACGAGATCTTCTTCCCATTCAGGCATAGCTATTCTGTCAATCTGTTGACAGATGCTCCGAAGTGATGCCTTGATTTTGTCCTGTTCAGAGTCTCGGAACTCTAGAGTCTTTTCTCTCCAATTTACGTCAGGGTTATGCTTCTCTAACCAAGGAAGCCCCAGTATAACCGTTTGTTTTCCTATTGCTGATACGTAAAACCATTCAGTCATGCGTTTTCCGTTCATTTCGAAGGTGATTAGACATTGTTCATCAATTTCTCCTTCTTTGTTTATGGTGCCATCGACGTTATAAACTCTAATTGGTCGTAGAGTTTTTCGTTTTCTCCATTTGTGTGCTATCCTTTTGTCGATAAATATCCCTTCGGCTCCGCAGTCGACAAGGGCAACGAGGTTTTCAATGTTGTTTTCAGTTTCAACTTTGATAGGGACAGATAATCTTCGTTTCGAAATAGATTGTACTGTTACATGAGATATATCGAGAGTTGAATCTGGTGTGTCTGAGACTTCATCCATTGTCATGAGTCCCACTGTCAAAAATCCTCGTTATCATCGGCAAGAGATAGTAATAGATCATTCTTTTCGTCGGTTGACATCCCTTTCATCAGCGCTCGGATGTTCTTGGTGTAATTTGGTTTAGACTCTCGGACTTCTTCTTCTTCCCAATTTCCGTCACCATCATTTGATGTGGCTCGAATGTGACGTTTGGGCGTGAATCCTCTTTTCCTTCCTCCTTTAAATCGGCCTTTCCCTTTGTTTCTTTTCTTCTTCGGGCATTGCCCTGACATGTGTCCTTTGATTCCGCAGATAAAACATAAACCGTCTTTGATGTAGCGTTCTCTTTCTTCTTTGGACATAGATCTGATCATGAGTTCTAGTTCTGGGTCTTCTTCTTGTTCTAGAAATTTATGATCGATCTGCATAGCCCATGATTCGTCGTTATGAGAGGATGATGAATGACCATTTCCAGATCGGGGGAATAAGCGTATGAACGGGTTCGGATGTTGTCGAGTTTGATAGCAATGTCGTACCAATCTTGTAATGTTTTTGGGTTCATGAGCATTGCTTTTTCGAACTCGGGTGCTGTAAGTCCTTTTCCGAACATATGGAATGCTGCTTCTCCTTCGATTCCTGCTTTCGTGATTTGTTCCTTGAACTGATTGACGTAATTAGGCAAGGTCATCTGTTTCTTTCCTTTCATGGACGATCTGTTCTGTAGATTGAGAATTTTCGTGTATGCATTTCCGCTCGGATCAACTTCTCCCCAATCTGTCAAGAATGATAGTTTGAATGCTTCCCAGTCATCGAATAAAGCGGGTCTTGTGACGCCTCCTTCAACGGTAGCGCGTGATTTTCGTAACTCCGCTAATTTATTCTTTTTCCATTGTCTAGCTCCATCTGAGATTTTGTTCAGGGCAGCAAGGATCTTTAAACGGTCTGTATTCATCCGTTCAGGATTCATGTCAAAGAAGATTTCAATATCTTCTATGAACGTATTGGCATCCTTTCGCTTCCCCTTAAATTCAGGGAGATCTCCGATGAGACTAGGGGTTCGTGGGTTGGGTATAGGGTCTGTACTTCCTCCAGACATTCTTGGTGATGGTGGGGGTGATGGATCTCTGCGCGGTGGAGTTGGATCGGGTTTAGGTTCGTCTACTTCGATTCTGTCAGAGTCAAACGGGTCTTCTTCGTCCTTTTCTTCTTTAGGGTTCGAAGGACCTGGTTCGGGATTGGTCGGTTGTTGGGCAGGTGTTGGTGTCGTTCCAACTGAAAGGTCACTGAGAAAATCAAGAGATAGATCGGGTTTTTGATCTGTTTCTTCTTCTTTCTCGGATTCACTATCGTTTAGGCCAAAATTTGCTTTCTTTTTGCCTTTTGTAGTTGTCTGTATGGAAAGGAGAGTTTTCGGTCTTAAGTTTTCCGGTAGAGCATCAACAGTCCCCTTTTATCCAAGTAGGGGTGTTGAAGTATTCGTTAGGGACAAAGTCTTGTGTCTCGGATGCTATCCAACGTTCTGTGAGGTGATCGAATCTGATGTGTTGTTCCTGAAGATATAGATCTGCGAAGTAATAATATGATTCGTTTGGAGGTCTAGTTTCTTTTTGTGGTATCCAGAATTCTTGTTCTTTAACTGGATTCCCTCCTGTATCTTCCCAGATTCGTTTTGCACCGTTTAGTCTGACGTAGTATCCGTCGAGAACGTAGTTCCCTTTACGATCTCGTGTAGCTCTATTTGGTGGAGCTCTCCAATCCGTTTTGACAACGTGGCCAGTAACCTACGGGCTGGCTTTCCGGAAGTTCGTCGAAGTGTGTGTTATCAAATGCCAATGAATCGATATTCAGGCTTATTGATAAGTTCGACTTAATTGTTACGAACTCGTTAATCTCAACCTAAGTTGCAACGGCAACTCTAGTCACGATTACAAGTCTTAAGTCAAACGTTAAGATTATAAGTTCGATACTAAGTCAAGACGTTGACTTAGGATCTGAGGACGATTGTGGTAGATGAGTTTAAGAGCAAGGTTATATTGCCAGACGACAATAAACAGCTAAGTCGAACTTAAGGTTCGACTCTAGAATACATGCGGTCTTTATACTAGCAAGTACAAGAGAACGTACTAATTAGTGAACAAGTGTAAGTACGAATGTAGGTATAAGGACGGCGTCATATGTGGAACAAGGGATGGTATATGTAAGTAAACGAGTTAGTCCGTATGAATCGAGCATAAGGGGAATGACGAGTAAGGTATGCATAAAGAAATAAACATGTCCGACGTATCATGTAAGCATAATGCGGGAGTCCGTACCGTGTTGTAACAGTATGATACGTCTGGTTTTTTATTAAGAAGATTTTCCAGAGGGGTCTTCCATTTAGTCCGTTTTAGGGGAGTGCGGTTGTACACATGCACAGCCGTTCTGAATGAGAACTCCCACCAAGATTTCGGACATCCTGCGTCTAATCGCATAGCCTCAGCTTTGTCTGACAAAGTCTGATTCATGCGTTCAACGCGACCATTTTGTTGTGGGGTGTAAGGAGCTGTCTGTTGATGTTTAATTCCTTTGGATTTAAGGAATTCTTCAAAGGCTTTATTTACAAATTCCCCCCCTCGATCAGAACGGAGGTGAGAAATAGGTTGTTTAGGATCTACAAACTCATGTAAAATATTCTAGAGTTTGATCTTTGGTTTTTAATAAACCAATCCACGTATACGAAGTGAAATCGTCTACGATGACACCAATATACTTGTATTTGTGGTAAGATATGGCCGGTACGGTCATAAGATCCATATGGAGTAACTCGAAGGGACGAGTAGCTCTCTTCGAAGACAGTTTATAAGGTTTTGCCTTCATTTTGCCTTTTAGACAACCTTCACAACGTAATTTTCCTTCTGGAAGTGTAACTTCTTTCCATCCATTAACATTTAACGGTATCTTCGAAAAGACTTCGTTAGATGGATGACCAAAACGTTTATGCCAGGTCTCGTAGTCTAATAGTTTTTCTATAGACTCTGCGTTTGGTTTATTTGTCGGTCTTCCAAGAATTAATTTAGAATTCCTGTTGGCTAAGCCAGGACCGGAAACCAGTGTAGGATTCATTATAATAATCCTACCTCGAGCGTAAACTAATGTATCATCGGGCATAAGATAATGTCCTTCGATACACGTTCTACCCGAGTCTGTAAAGGAAAAGACTACCATCTTTTCATCTTGTTTACAAGTTAATCCTTGTCGGATCAATCTGCCGTTTGAAATCAAGCGTGCAGTTGCCCGTGGCATATATAATACCGGGAAGAGCTTTACGAGTGTTGCTTCTCCTGTGGATAACTTGTGTTCAAGGATAACTGTGCCAAGTCCCTCAAGACGATCTAAACCATTAGCAGTTTTAACACTGTGGTTTTCATTTGCAGGAAATTCTCTGTATTCAGAGAAGTCTTTCCTACTAAAGGTAAAGTGATCGGATGCACCGGAGTCACACATCCATAGTGTATCTCCAGTACGTTTTTCTACACATTCCGGACAGGGACATGTCGGATGTACTTTATCCTTAAATTTTCTTTTATTGACCGCTAAACATGTAAAAGGTTTCTTAAACATGTTACCAATATTATATGATCGTTCGATCATATTTGCATTATAAATGGCAGTATCACACGACTTATCTCTTACGAGGCAGTTTTCGTCTAAATTTTCTTTATAATTTATACTATCATATAGTACAGATTGTTCAAAGAAGGAATTTATAGTACGACGATGATGTCCCAATTTAGGGAACACCATTTTCATTGCTGCCTCTATAAAGAGAAAGTTAGCCATTTCCAGCTTCTTAATGGTTTCATACCATTGTTCGCCGTTGTCTTCATAGTAATAATCGTCATAATATAGTTCAGCTTCCTGATCTATATCCATGTTTTTATAGTCGATATCGTCTGACGATATCCCCATTCCTCGGTTCGATTTATAGGACTCAAAGTCCAGTTCATCCTTTTCTCTTTGTTTGCCTTTGCTGGAGCCGGCAACTGGCTCAGTGATGTCATAAGGCCCAATACGGGCAACGGTATGTGCAGAACTCATAGTATGTTCTGCTGCTTTGGCAGCCTTCTTCTCGGCTGCATCTGCCTTTCGGCGTTCTCGGTTCCTCTCCCAGTTAGGACCACGTGTTTGGCCCTCAACTTTACCCGGCCAATTTTGATTTGCCGGAGGAGCAGTAGGAGCCGGTGTCTGAGCGCCTTGTGGAGGCCTAGAATAAGGCCTCCCCCCACGTCCACGACCTGCTCCGCGGCCACGTCCGCGAGCACGTCCTCGTCCTCGACCACGTACTTGTTGCCATGGTTGCTGCTGTTGTTGCGACGTATTAGCCGTCGCGGCAGATTCAGGGTGCCTTCGGCGCCACTCATTCTGAATTAAGGGAAGTATCCCTTGGATCGTAAGATCCGATGGTTCTGTTGTGGCTAGAACCACAGCGGCAAAATTGTCCCAATGACGGGGGACGGCTGAAAGTACAATCATTGCCTGTACATTTTCAGGCAATACAATTCCGCTAGATGATAAGCGGTTTATTATGGCGAGGAGGTCGTTTAAGGATTGTGTGGGATCCTTTTTATCTTGAAACTTCCAAGTAACGGCTAATTGGAAGTCATTATAGATTCCGGCAGACGTTGTCACACCGTATTGATTTGCTAAATTCCGCCATAAAACTCTGGCGGCATTTACTTCTGAATTGATCTGCTGTATGGTAGCAGAACATTTCATATTTATGGATCCGAGGATGCGATCATCCTCGACAACCCAATCTTCAAAAGCTTTTTTAACGGCCTTTGCATCATCGACCATTTGTTGGGTGATAGCCGGTTCACCCTCAACGGCTGGGATTGCAGGTGTTGCTGGATGTGCACCATGTGCGGCAACTGCTGCTACCGCAGGTTGTGCAGTTATGGCTGTACGAACACCTGTGTCGATGAAAAATTGTTGTAGCGGAGTAATCCGCGGGGGATGAACATAATCATCCTTAAGGTACTGAAACAGTCCCTTTGTTTGTAATAGGAAACGCATCATGCGTTCCCATTCTTTATAATTAGTTCCATTCAAGACGGGAATGGAACTAGGAATCGTCAAGTCGTTAGACATGTTAGACGAGGAAGGCGGAGGTGAAGATTATGATATAGGCGGTTAGAAGACGCCAAAAGAAACGAAAGTTTCTTTGATTTTCGAGGTTTTCGACCTCTTGATTATCTCTTTCGAGATTACGGCGTGTACGCCTATTTGCTATGTGTTGGGCTACTGAAGTGCCCCTGGGTGGAATCCAAAGATCTAAGGTGGGTGTAACACCTTCTTCGATAGCTGCTTGTCGACGACGATGTATTATTTCGTCTTGCAAGGTACGACCGTTTCTAAGTCGCGCGGCTAGGAAGTGATCTCTTCGATCGTGAACTGTGACAGGTCCACGAGTTGTGACACCGAATCTGGTATCAGGGTTGACAACACGAACTATCGTCCTAGAGTAGGACGAAGATGGAATTGGTGCCGGTGTATCAATAAAAGTCCGGTTCCCTAAGGTTAAGGGAAACGGTGGGATTGGTGCGTCGTAAGAAGGAGGTAATCTCCGGACAGGCGGAAATGATTCTCCTTCGGCTTCGTAAACTGGTAACGGAGTACTAGTTTCGGAATCCAGTTTTTCTTTCCTAAAAGAGAATTCAATGAGCTTAAAGCTTAATTAAAGCTAAAAGTCTAATTCGTCTTTATTAAGTTACCAGGGTGCCATAGACTAGAATGTCAGACTATATAGAGTTCCTCGGTTACGAGTACAGTCCATATTCGGTTAAACCAACCGACCCTGAATAACTTAGTTACAAGCCAAGCTTAGATAAAGCTCAGGTCCACAGGTCCACTCGGTCTTGAAAGCTCGGATCATCCCTGAATGCTGTAAATGACATGCAAAATCAATCGCTGGCTCAAGCACTCTTGGGCGAAGCCACGGTTTTACCCGTTGCGATTGTAGATAGAAATAATGTCTGGTCCATTAAACCCCCCAGACCATTATATCAGCACGACCGGTAATCAATATGAAACTTCTAAATGGGATTATGGGATCACCATAGAGCCCAAACTTAGAATGATCCTAACGATCATTCCGACTAAAGGAGTCCCTAAGGGCGCATCCTTAATAGACTGCGTGTACCACCCACAATGAGGTGTCAGCACGTCCTTTATACTAGAAGTTTCTATATACGAGCCATATTGTATTATAAAGCCTCTAGGGGCTTATGATGTTATATCGTGCATGAATACCCCAGTCACATCACAGAGGGCAAGTATAACTCTGTGGGGGCCGACGTTGCCATGCCAGCGTCGAGAAACATAGGAAGTACCCTTATCCCTGGGTGTCTAGGAGATCCCCCTAAAGCCCTAGGGTCCGGGCGCATGTCATTAGCGCATATGCCATATCAAGGATTAGTGATATCAAGATGATAAGACCATATCAGGCTCGCTGCGATACTATACCAGTGGGACATCATGTCGGATGACGAGCAAGCGAGCGGCGATGTGGGTCCTGGCAATATCGACGGCGGGGCCCATAACCTGACGAAGAAGACAGGTCTACGCGAGAGCATGTCCACAGCATGAGCAGGTGCAATAGCTTACCTATTGCGATATGATCTTAGCACTACCCTTCGGCGTAGTAGTGATAGTAAGAGGAAGAGAATGGATTGTCCTATTCTACGATACAGGACAGGTTTATATACTAAGAGAGAACAAATATGTGTCTACATATGTGTAAGCGTATAGTATAGATGGGAAGATATGGCGTGCTAAGCACACCATAAGATGTGATCATGAGTCTATCATGATGTCACCATGATATCATAATGAAGTCATTATGATGTCATCTCTATGTCATACATAAAGGATGACGCGAGCGATATGAGTAACATTGATTGTAGTTAATCAGTAGTTAATCATTCTATAAATATAATTCTATATTTAACACTTGATTGGGGTGGATGAGCGCTCCGAGCCGAGAGATTGTCGATGTAAGCACCTAATGGTTGTACATAAGGATGCCATTGCGTAAGAGTCGAAAGTATCGTCTCACAGCGCGCCGTACGCAAACCCCCAAGCAGAAGCGAGATAATATGAATATGAACACAACGTTCCATCCGTCCGACTCCGAGTTACCAGGTACATCGCTTACACCCGATGCTGGCGCCCCCAGCTCTGACTTTTTGCGCTTTCTCGAGCTTTTCATCACCTTCAACGTGAGAGCCCTGAATTGTTCCATCTTGTATCGCATTGACTAGTCGGCTCCGCCGTGCAGGATTCTGCGACCCCTTCAACTCCGCCAGCAATAGGTGGTGATGGATCGGTAACCGGTACACCGCTCGGTGTTTTGGCGGACTTCGAGATCCAAGCTACAAACTCCAAGAAGCCTTCCTTCAGGCGGGAGAAGTCTGAGATCGATGGGTCACTTGTCCACCGCTGCGAATGTGGTAGAGCAATTAAAAGGAAGGGTGACCTGAGGCGCCATTGGAGCTCGAGAAGGCATGGAGGGCGTGGATTCGATTGTCTCAAATGCAGCAGGTCATTTTCAAGGAGATACATGCTTAATCGACACATTTGTTGGGCTAAGCCTGCAACGACGCAGACTGTCGAGACGATGATCAATACGTGAGAGTTTCATCCAGATTCTTTGTTTCATGCTAATACGGTTCGCTAGACCCTCGTTCTGATGGAGGATAATTGTTAGAGCTGATCGACATTCTGTATTTGTCGCAACATGGCGGTTCGTCGGCTTTAGAATATAATTGGTCGAAATCCATTCCTGAAAGAGCGTCGCTTCTAAGTACTGTGTGTTCACGGATGAATGACTTGAAAAACATACATAGTTGTGTAGTTTGCGTACGACTGCATCAGTCTCCTAGGTTGCGCCAAGATAGCCGCTCAACCGCAGCACTTGTACTACCCATTAAAATATCGCTTGAACTTGAAGGCAAGCTGTTACAAACGTACGTCATGGCCTATCTTTTTTTTATCTTATCATCTATGTCATTCCTCCTATGTCATTATTTGCATATGCGTTCCTTCCGGAACATTCATCGTTTATCATATGCCAATTACTTTTATCACATGTATGTCGTTTTCACATGTTAACCGTTTCATTATCACATGTAACCGTTTTCATTATCACATGTAACCGTTTTCATTATCACATGTAACCGTTTTCATTATCACATGTGTATATACTTACCATATTTGCGTATGTACTTTGTACTATATAAATCACGCAAATATACGACTAGACCTCAGTCTAGTTTTAACAGTCAGAATCTGTCTCGTTATCGTCTAAGTTCCCTTGAGGACTTATCCAATAACACTCTTATTCTTTGAACGTTCTTAAGTGCCGGAACTCCCTTGAGGAACCTACGGTACCTGATAGGCTTGACTTATCAGTGAACGAACAAACGTAACAATAAAACTAGACTCCTCTCCGAGCACGATAGCTTTAACGCTCTCACCTCCCAACATTCACCATTGCTCCACGACAATCTAAAAGTACCCCTCCGAATAACGCCAAACGAAACCCCCTTGACCATCTCTATTATCTCGACGAACATTCCATTCATTGGGATAAACGAGAAAACGGCTGGTGTTATACCGCTTCAGGAAAACCCGTACCAGGTCACCAGTTTTGGGTAAAACAAAAACTTGGAAGACCACCAAATCAATCCTTCCCGTTCGAAGGAGGATTATATCTAAACGAACGCAAACTTGCCTTCCACGAAGGAAGTAAACGTTGGTACGCCACTGAATCAGAAACAGGAGAAGAACCGTACTTTATTAGAGACGAATACTTTGAAGGAGAACCCTTCATAGGAGGAAAAGAGGAGTTAACACGAACTGCGCTACAACGTTGGAAGAAAGCGAACGAACCAGAAACTTTAATCACTAGCCAAGAAACTCCCGTTGTATCACCACACGTTCATTACAGAGAAAGCGCTGAACCGTCAGGAGAGTCCGATAAAGAAGACAATAAAGATTCCTTCTCTGAACAAGAGAAAGAAGAAGAATCCCAAGATAAACTTGAATACGCACCTGGAACCGAAGACGTTGTTATACCCACAGTAGAACAACGAGTTGAAGACGAAACCTCAGCTCAACTCATCGCTTCCTTATCCCTTGCAACCGAATCTAAACTCGAAGCTACACGACCCGCACCATCACCCCCTGTCGTATTTCCATACTTGTTTGCCCCACCAACCAACCCATTTCCTTCTAGAAAAGGAAAAGAACGAGATATGAGTGGATCAGGACCCCGGACCGAATCAAGGTCAGATCTACCGAAGATCAAACCTCCTAAACCGTTTGAAGGAGATCGAAAATATCTCAATCCGTTCATAGCGAAAGCCGAATTATTCATGAAAATGAATAAAATGACGGATGCTCAAGATAAGATACAGTTCATTATGTATCATATTGATGGCAACGCTCAACAATGGCGCGACAACAAAATAACTGAATATGACGCCGAAACGACAAAATATGCCAACTATGATGCTTTTATTAAAGAACTGAAAGAAGATTGGGGACAAGTAGACGAAGCAGGACTAGCCATGCACAGATTACTCACATGGAGAAAACTCCCAAAGCAATCAATTAATCAATATATTGCGCGCGTCGATCGAGACATCAATTTAGCCAAAATCACTGACGATACAACGAAATGTCATCTCCTAGTTTTAGGATTACCAAACACCTTACGAGAAAAACTACGACTAGGAGGTGCCCCGACAACCTATAAATCATTACGAACTCGTATCCTTGACATAGAAGTGGCGAACACCTTATTCTCCACTTTTGGCCAAGTAAAAGAGTTTGATGACAAAATGGAAGTCGACGAGGCTGTACTAGAATTAAACCGACAAGCACGACAAATGCAGATTGCTGAAACCTCCATGGAATGGGTAAAAACCGCTGTATGCTATGGATGCGGAAAAACAGGACATTTAATCTCGGACTGCCCTAATCCCAAAAAGAAACGACAAAACCTTGGGAATTCACGAGGAAGGGCAGCCCCTAGAGGACAATTTCGAGGAAAACCACGCGGCCGAAATAATAACCGCAACAAAGGGAAAGGAAAAGGAAAAAGAATCAGAGCGCTGGATGCGGATAGCGAAGAAGACGACAGTGGCTCATCAAGTGAAGAATCCAACAGTGAAAACGACGAAGACCAGAGAATCGCCGTCATACGAGAAATGGCGAAAACATTACCACGTAGCGCCCGCCGAAAATTGAACAAAAAGGGTTTTTAGAACGAGACGACGATGAATCAGCGTCCGTCGTCTCTGAAGACGAACAACTATGTATAAATGGTGTAACAGTATCTTCTATATCCAAAAATAAAATCACCATTCCCATTACCAAATGTTCGAATCTAAAAACCGCTGAAACCAAAGCCCTTATCGACTCAGGCGCACAAGGAAAATTCGTCGATAGCTCACTCGTCAATTGGAACGAAATCACTCGCTTAAAGAAACCCATCCCAGTGCGAAATGTGGACGGAACAAATAACAAGTCTGGAGATATACGGTATAAAATCCAGATAAGCTATAACATCGAAAACAACCGGTTTAAAGACTGGTTTTATGTCACACGACTAGGCGATCAACGACTGATACTAGGATTACCTTGGCTCCGAGAAATCAACCCCAGAATAGATTGGTCTGAAGGAACAGTTAGATTCCCCGACGAAAGGAAGATCGATCCGGAAGAAGAAACTACGTTTGATTATGACGAAGAAACCGAAATGTACCTTCGGTATATCCAAAAAGAAGAAGAATTGAACGCAGATGAGGACGAAGATCTCGAGACTGATCACCTTTGGATCCAAGCGAAAACATCAGCGTCTCAAATGCTCGCACATGAACACGAAGATAAATCTACGAAAGTAAAATTACCCCCTGAATATGACAAATGGAGAAAAGTTTTTGATAAACAGACATCAGAACGATTTCCCATTTCACGACAATGGGATCATGCGATAGATCTAAAAGAAGGGTTTAAACCTAAAGTGGCGAAGAACTACCCGTTATCAATCCACGAGGAACAGCTAATGAATAAATGGGTCGACGAACAGCTCAAAAAAGGCTACATTCGACCATCACAATCTCTGCAAGCGTCTCCTTTCTTTTACGTTGCAAAGAAAGAAAAAGGAGAATTGAGACCTTGCCAAGATTACCGATACATCAATAGCTGGACGAAACGAAATGCCTATCCCCTTCCTTTAGTATCCGACTTATTATTAAAACTAAGAAAAGCAAAATACTTCTCCAAGTTAGACCTCCGATGGGGTTACAATAATGTGCGAATAAAGAAAGGCGACGAATGGAAAGCCGCGTTCACGACAAACCGTGGTCTCTTCGAACCTACTGTAATGCTCTTTGGATTATGCAATTCACCGTCAACATTTCAAACGATGATGAACGAATACTTCCGTGACATGATAGCCGAAGGATGGCTAGTCGTCTATATTGACGATATGTTGATATATGGAGCGAACGAGGAAGAAACGAGGGAGCGCACTAAGCAAGTCTTGCAACGGCTGAAAGAAAACGATCTGTTCCTGAAACTAGAAAAATGTAAATTCGTCGCCAAGGAAGTCGAATTCCTTGGGATGATCGTCAAAGAAGGAAAGATCATGATGGACCCCGTAAAACTCGCTGGAATCAGCAAATGGCCCGAACCGAAAACTGTTAAACAAATACGGTCATTTCTAGGGTTCGCGAACTTTTACAGGAAATTTATAGGAAATTACGCCGAAATAGTAGCTCCACTCACGGAACTTACGAAGAAAACAGTTCCCTTCCGATGGGATGCAGAATGTCAGAAAGCATTTGACACGTTAAAGGAGAAATTCCTAGAAGAACCGGTTCTAGTTATGCCAGATCCAACGAAACCGTTTTTATTAGAGACCGACGCGTCAAACTGGGCGGTAGGAGCTGTCCTGAAACAACGGGGATCTGATGGAGAACTGCACCCATGCGGATTTATCAGTCATCGGTTAAGCGATACCGAACAAAGATATCAAGTATACGATCGCGAGTTATTAGCAATAAAGAAAGCGTTTGAAACCTGGAGACACCTTCTTAAAGGAAGCCCACATACGATAATGATCCACTGTGATCATAAGAATTTATCATATTATAAACATCCGCAAAAGATGACCGCCAGACAATCACGCTGGTGGCAAGAAATCACGGAGTTTGATATCAAGTTAGAACATGTCCCTGGATCAAAACTTATTCAGGCAGACGCTTTATCGAGACGCCCTGACCATATTAACGAAGAAGAGGCAAAAGCAAAAGAAATCCCACAAACCATGATCTCTGATGACATGGTTATCGCCGCAATCAATGTATCTTGGGCAGACAAAATCACCGAATTATTGCCACAAGATAAATTTGCTAAAGTTGTAATCGACGGTCTCAAACACGGAAAACTACCCCTCCGATCAAAGTTTAATGACTGGAAGAACGATAACAACATCATTCGTTATCAAGGACGCGTTTATGTTCCTCAAAACGAAAAATTACGAAACGAAATAATCAAGTCACATCACGACCCCGTAGTTATGGGTCACCCTGGACGATTGAAGACACTAGAGCTTATCCGCCGCGACTATTATTGGCCTGGAATGACAACGACCGTATCTAAATGGGTCGAAGGCTGTGCCTTATGTCAACAAATGAAGGTTAATACACATCCGATCACACCGGGTTTGATGCCTATTAAATCCCACGCCACACGCCCATTCGAACAAGTTTCAATGGACTTCATCACAGATCTGCCAATTATCGACGGTTTTGATTCTGTTTTGACCGTGGTCGATCAAGGCTTAACAAAGGGCGTAATATTCATACCATGCAAAAAATCTTTCACCGCTATGGATACCGCCAACTCTTACATTAACGATGTTTATAAACGATACGGGTTACCGACAACCCTCATCTCTGATAGAGGACCACAATTTACCTCTAAAGTTTTCGAAGAAATCTGCAAGATCTTCGGAATTAACCATAGAAAGTCGACCGCCTTTCATCCGCAAACTGACGGAGAATCGGAACGACTCAATCAGGAGCTAGAAACCTACCTCCGGTTATACTGCGTTGATCATCCAAAACAGTGGAAAGATCACCTGCCATTAGCAGAATTCGCGCACAATCAACGGATACATCAATCTACCAAGATGACGCCGTTTGAAATCATGTTTGGAATAGAGCCTGTGGCTATCCCCACAGCATTCCCGCGAATCAACGTACCCGCCGCTGAAGACCGCTTCAAGGTCTTAACACAAATACGAGACGAAGCTCTCGCCGCACACGAATTAGCTAGACAGCTAATGACTCAACGTGTCAAAGGGAAATCTCCCGCATTTAAAGAAGGAGACTTGGTATGGCTAGACTCACGAAACCTGAAAACTGGACAAATAAGAAAATTCTCGCCTAGACGAGAAGGACCGTTCAAGATCGAAAAGATCTTAGGACCTGTCACCGCTAAACTTGAACTTCCCCCAAGATGGAAGATTCACCCCGTTTTTCATGTTTCACTCCTTACCCCTTATCATGAAAACGAAACACATGGTCCAAACTTTACTAGACCAACCCCAGACCTTATAGATAACAAAGAAGAATACGAAATCGAGACGATTGTCTCGCACCGAAGAAAAGGAAACCAATGGCAATTTTTAGTCAAATGGAAAGGTTATCCGACATCTGACAATTCATGGGAAACCGAGGAAAACTTAGAACACTCCGAGGAGACCTTAAACGAATATAAGGAACAACATGGAATTACAGCAATTGTCCCCACTACTCGTAAATCACGAAAACGCCGTTCTTGAAACCATGTCCTCCCCCATTAACAACCCATCCGCCGCTGCTACTCCAGCCGCTTCAACAGTCGTCGAGGAAACCGTCCCTCCGACCCCTTCTAGGGAGGAATCGCCCGCACCATTACCAATTCCTCCTCCTACCTGTATGTTACATTATATATCCATCGGCACAGAATGGTTCCCTATAGTTCCTTCTGACGAGGAATTCGTACCTCGAAATGAAGATTCTTCATCTTCTGACTCATCCTATACCTTCCCATCATCAAACACTTCTACGATAGAAGAACTAATGCGAAACGTCACAGATATGGGGAACGCTATTCTCCCTAACACTCCTGTGCCACCTGAAATGCAGGAAATGGTAACTCAAGTATTCGCCACCAGAGACCAAATGGTCATCACCTACGCACGCGGACCACGTCCTGACACCACCCCTGAGGATATCCGGATCATGCGAGAAGGACTACTCATGTTCAATACCACCGCTTTTACCCTGGGAGTTCCTCCCATTGATGAAGAACTCGTCGACGACTACCTTGAAAGGGCAAGAACCATCGCCGCCACCAATGCTGCAACCACCGCCGCCATCTCTGCCGCCGCTAATGCTGTTGCCGCCGAAATCGATACCATCACCGTTAATGCTGCTATCGATGACGAGATCAATGAAAGACTCGTCAATCCCATCTCGATCCCTATTGTCTTCCCAGAAGACACTCCATCGCCAAGGCCCCTTTACACCCCGTTGGATTTAATGAGGGAAACCCACGCTCGATCCATGAGCCCAATACCTAGACTCCCTGCCGAAGGACCTATTCCTAGGTTCTATTTCCAGCACGCCTCTGTCAATGACGACAACTTTAACGTGCCCGCACCCGACATTCCCGCTATAAACGTCATCTTGACACATTACGCCATCCCCTCCTTCATCGATCCAATAATTCGACGAGCCTTTTACCGAATCTGGACGCTCTTCACGTCCTGGACCTTTGCCAACAACTATCTATTCATCTTAAATAGATATGTTCGCCCTGATCTGATGGCCCTCGTTAACGTCATCATTAATCTCACCCGTCGGTTCCGAGAACCACAACGTAACCGCTGGATCACTTTGATGATCTGGAATAATATTCATTGGTTTTGCGACCTACGAGGAGACGTATACCTCGAAGAAGCAACCCGTCTTACCACCGCCGGACATCGTCACCATTTCATCCAACCGACACGACAACCCGCTTTAGACACTGGCATGGCCTGGATG
Source organism: Amanita rubescens (assembly GCA_015039365.1). NCBI lineage: Eukaryota > Fungi > Basidiomycota > Agaricomycetes > Agaricales > Amanitaceae > Amanita > Amanita rubescens. Next base: position 194,590 of record WION01000053.1, read on the forward strand.
CACGGACGCCCTGTATTTCCCCGCACTCCCGTCAATGCCACGTTCGAACGAATTCGAACCCTTAGTGACCGACTCAACCCGATGATGACCCCTGATGGTTGGGACATAACTATATTACGACAACTACAAACGACGATTAACAATCTCGTGTGGAGGCACGATCGTAACCCTAATAGACCCAATGCCAGTAACGAATACCAAGACGCCGCCGTCATCGCACTCCAAACAGGACATACAATTGAAGGACGCGATGTCCCTATCCTTGAAAACCCGACACGTCGCACCATCTTTCACCTGCACGGACCTGATCCCTCAGCCGAACGATTGGTATCATTCGAACCGAATAACCTAGCCTTCGAGGGAGAAGACATCCCTGGAACTCAAGGTTGTTACATGTGCGGAGCCCCGCATCACACTACCGAACACCATCAACGACGAGAAATACGCCGAGGACCGGTACATGAGGAAACCCCGCCTCCCACTTATCCAGACGCTATAACACAATCATCGCTGCCCACGCCATTTGAACAAATCCCTGAAAGACGAATTTCTACCGCTTCGCCTGCTACTACTATCGATTCCGCCCAACTCGAACAAGGCGAACCTTCCCCGCTTATCGAAAGAAGACGACGAGGGACAAATACTCGTCCTCCAGGCAACCGCTTCACTACTACTACTACTGGACCTCCACCATCACGACGAAACCTTGGAAACCGTCGAGGCCAATCCACACGAGGACAGTCGACACGACATGTCGCCACTATGACCGCCTCGAATACACGAGAAGAGCGACCGACTCTTCAAGAACGACTTACTGACAACCGCCGCCGCCGTCGTCATCCCTGGCAAGGAAATGAAGACTCTTACACCTACGACAGCGATGCTGAACACAATCGTGACACGTAGTCACAAGTAAATTCAATATTCGGCGAATATTGGACTTCGTATGTAGGAGAAGGGCTATGTTACAAACGTACGTCATGGCCTATCTTTTTTTTATCTTATCATCTATGTCATTCCTCCTATGTCATTATTTGCATATGCGTTCCTTCCGGAACATTCATCGTTTATCATATGCCAATTACTTTTATCACATGTATGTCGTTTTCACATGTTAACCGTTTCATTATCACATGTAACCGTTTTCATTATCACATGTGTATATACTTACCATATTTGCGTATGTACTTTGTACTATATAAATCACGCAAATATACGACTAGACCTCAGTCTAGTTTTAACAGTCAGAATCTGTCTCGTTATCGTCTAAGTTCCCTTGAGGACTTATCCAATAACACTCTTATTCTTTGAACGTTCTTAAGTGCCGGAACTCCCTTGAGGAACCTACGGTACCTGATAGGCTTGACTTATCAGTGAACGAACAAACGTAACACAAGCAGACGAATATCAGTCTTCATGAAGTGTAGAACGATTCGAGCACAGTAGTATTATGATGCTTTCTGCATTCTGCCTGGAAATCTGAGGTGCGGAGGAGCATGACACGTATCATTATGATGGCAAAAGACCTTGAGTGATTACTAACTCTATTCAATGGAGATAGCCCTGAAATTGGATATCATACGGATAGTGAACATGTCGATTATTTGTTGCCAGTGAATGATATGGACTCTAATATGGAAGTTGTCAGTGTGATATTTTCTTTGCTCCGCGAAATTGGACAAAACCCACTGATCCATTGTGATCATTGATGATCGTGATGGATCTTGATGGATCTTGATTTTTCACTAAACGATCATCATGAATGATCGTTATAAGTAGTGATCACTCCTGAATCATGAGTGATCATTAATGATTCATGATTATCCCAAGTGAACAGCCATGAGTAGTAGTTATTGGATCATGAATAGAATTTTTCAAATATTTGAATTCTGTCATGAAAACTCATTAAGCACAGTGAATCATGGTGAACAACTGTTGAGACCATCCAAAGTCCTTTTATGATCAATTGTAGCTTAATTGTGGCTCATCATGAATCATCATGGTCCATTCATGATCACTCCACATCGAAATTTTGATGTGCCTTCCAAATTTGGAAGTTGGTATGCCCAACTCGCTCAATATTCCCACGGGAGTACTTAGTGCACTAAGTCTACTTAGTTGTGTCATAGTTCCCACAGTTGAATTGAGCTTGTGCCACACTGCTCATCCTCAGATATCAAGTTAATGCCTTCAACCTTGGCCCTTAACTTGACATTCAACTTGTAATCTCAATTGATGTTTGACTTGACTTGTAAACATTGCCAATTGGCTGTATTAATGCTCTCGTATTCTCTCTTATTCTTTCTTATTCTCTCTTTGGCCATGTTTGGCATCCTTCTTCTGGGCAATGTTTGGCACTTTTCCTGGCCACTCTCTGGTCCCAAGTTCATTGTTTAATATGTATAATGTGCTGGTACATGTAGCACTAACTGTGATTAGAGCCTATGAATAAGCATTACAAGAACTGTCTTGTATTGGAAATCTATTCAAATGAATATTCAGGTCTTGTAAAAAAGACATTCACTTCATTTGAATCCTTTCATTGTCAAAAGTGTTGTTAAAAGCATGGTAGTGATCATCAATGATCACTAATGATTAAGAATGATTACAGATGGTTAATGATGAATACAAATTCTCTAAATTTCACTCTATATCATGGTTCATAATGGTTCATAATGGTTCATGGGGGCATGATCCAAGAAGAAAAAAGCAATCATGATATGGCCATGATGAATCCCTTCCATTCATGACTGGATAAGCATGATTCACAATGATCTATCAAGATCATCATTGATCACTGATGATCATGACAAATTATGATGGATCATGAGAATTTCGAGGAACAAAATAGGTTTTGTCCAATTTCGCGGCACATATATTTTCCCACTGTGTCAGGGACTTCTCCGACTTCGAACACACGCCGCTTAAGGCGGAGTTATGGATACTGCAGACTTGGGTTGGGGAATCAGGCCGACGTAACCACACATTGAAGCCAAAGTGGTAGTACCCCAGTTTGAAGAGGCCCGTGACGCGTGAAGCTTGAAGTCTAACAGCGAGCCTCGGGCTCTGGATCGGTGATTGTTGTGCCGTGTTTGGCCCATAGCGGCGTGAGTTCAAATTCCTATTAGGTCATTGGTATATGACGGCGACGGAGCACAGGGTGTACCTCAAGCGTCACGACGGAAAGAAGCCAAAATCAACTAAGCCGATCAGGAGGCATGATGAACCTAGAAATGGAGATGTTTGATATTCTAATATGGAGATTGTTTCGTGGGAATGTTTGCTCATGGTCAATTGCAAGCGCAAAAAATCTCGAAAGATATGAGTGTTCGCCCATGCGAGCGGGTTCTCCTTCTCAAACCGCATTTGCTATTTCTACATATCAGATGAGACCTCGCAGCTCGCCTACCGCTACACAACCCCGCTATCACTTCTCACTTTGCCAATTCCGTCTCCAGGGCCAAAAGCTTATCACAGTACCACGATGTCGCGTAAGTCAATACGAAAGAGAAAAAAGGATTGTTCAAATGAAACTGAGCATGACGAGACTGCACGCATCGGAAAGTTAGTCAATCCCGTCTTGCCGTGCTCGATGGTTGACGACATGTGTCATTATCATTGCGCCGATTGTCACATACGCGAATCTGGTCCACCAGTCCAAGCCATGGTTGGCAAGATGAAAGACAGCTAGATCGATGGAACAGGTCCGAGTCGAGCTGTCAAAGCTTCTACGTTGATTCCGCCTCGGAGAAATTCGCAGACATCCCTACCCAGACTCATTTTCGACACTATTGCATTCCCTTACCGAAGGAAGAAATAAAATGGCTTCTGTCAGCATCTGCCATTCGGCCCAGGGCGAGTCGGCAAAGAGCATTCTTCTCGACCTTATCGCGGTAATATCATGCGATGGTAACCTTGCCCTGGTACTCATAATACTCGGCCGACAAACCTGCATGTGATTTCCGCCTGATCGGGTCCACCACCTTTGATTTCAGAGAGAAATACCCGGATATGGATGTTCAGGCATGGATATCTTACACTGTAACAGTGCTTCTCCCGACATCATAGATCAAACCTCCTTCTGGTGGCCTACGGAATCGGTACGCACACTACTACTATGTACATCAATGTCAATGTTTAACAATAACCATCGTCATGTTTGCTGAGTTAACCTTGGAACACCCGTTGTGCAGTTCGTCTATACATCTTAAAGCTGGAATATTCTTAACACTTATTGTGACGTGGATTACAGACGAGCTTACAGATCGCTTGGAGGTGTCTCCCAATGCGGACTGGGTTCTCCGTCAAGGATTTGAAGACGACGCTGTGGGACGTTGCCCATGTGTCTCTTTTGTTAAACCAGGACCGATTTCCCGAGGATTGTGGGAAGCGATTTGACAAAAGAGGATATTAGTGTCATTGATTCCAGAAAGAATCTGATCAATATCTTTCCTACTATTGAGAAGGCTAATCTGGGGTGATCCGTTTTTAGACTTTAAATGAAGGGCGGACTCGTATGCATATGGCCATGCGCACACTTGACCTGTCGTGCTAGCTGAGTTTCGTGTTTAGCGACAAGTCTTCTTCTCTGCCTCGCCCGCACCTCCTCCACTCCCAGTTCCTTCATACATTGTGTTGCTTGACCAGGTCGCACCGCGCAAAACTAATTATAAGCAACCGGAATCACCGTCGACGGCAGCAACTGAGTATGGCGGACCCGGATATTTTAAATGTAATGATCAAGGTGCCAAGCTATACACTCCACAAGTTCTATTTAGTTACCCCCGGCTATTCCAGGGCACTACAGGCACAAGGTAATCCGAAATATTCGAATCCTTATAAGAGAACAAGGAAAGGAAATGAGCATGGTATACACGTGTATCAAAGCGCCCGTTGGCACAAAAAAATGGAGATAGTAATGGTACTAGGTGCCGAAGATTCTACCTCGACTTGCCAAAATGGGTAATAATGACCTTGCTTCCCAAGGAAGGTTTCATGTTCGCCTCCGTAAATGTGGGAAATGCAGTGGGGGGCAAACGGCGTCAAGGCTGGACGTCTGTTCCATATCAGGGCCCTTTTCGTCAACAGCACCATTGGTAGCACACAAATGGTGCCGGACTAGGAGACCAGTCATCCGTGTTCCACTTGGATCTCTTGATTTTTGGGTACCAAGTCATTCAGTTGAGATCAGTCGATCGCGGCCTTGCTCGACGTCGTAAGGGGCTCGCTCCCTCGGATTGTGCTCAATCATTTAACACGACCAGGGGAGACAGCTACGCGAACGATACTGAGGGGAACGTCCTGTCAACTGATCGACTCCGAAAGCGAATTGGTCAGCATGATGAAACTTCTCGTAAAGCTGACCGTTGACAGATGAATAAGTTAGAACATGGCGTTCGGGTACCTACGCACCCTGGTCGTGTCCTTCCGGATCCTCTGGTCCGAAATGGTCCGCCAGTGGCTCTCTGGTGGTGATCGGACATCCTAGTAAACCAAGACAGAAAGGACGTCAACAGAAGGGTGGTTGTGTGCATGAGAGCAATGACGACAGCCTCTCTACAATGAGACAGGAGAGCGGGGGAAGTTCATGTGAGGAGAGAACCATAGAGCGGCATACTGGCACATAATCGCGTTTCGGATGTTCGGCGGGTCTGGGTTATGTCCTGTCATTGCTAGAATTGGCCGATACAATGGTACCGATGTCATAAAAGAAGCGTCCTCGGCCATCCTCGCAATCTCGTGAGTCGTGTGCCTTCATATTGGGGGGTCGAATTAAGCCACAAAGCCCCAAGTTCGGCGCGATAGTTGATTAGGCTCTTTTGGCGAAAGCGTTCCTGACTACTAGCTGGTCGCCGAACCTCAGTGCCCCATTTAAGTCAGTCTCGGCGGCGATATGAATTGTCGCCACACATTTTGTCCCGTAGACCATATACATCAAGGGTTTTTGCCTTGCCATCAGTGTATTTCAAATCAAAGTTCTTGATCTTGCCCGTGCAGCCATGCATGGCGAACGGTGATTTGTAACTTCGCAGCCATCTAGGGAAAACGGTCGAAAGCCATCATAGGTCCCTGCGCCATGAAATGGGCAGAGGGGCACGGTAGCCAGATCCGCCAGAATAATATATATTGAAAGCCGAGGCAATGGGCTTTCTTCATACCAGGGCCTAATGGACCGCTACCACACTTCCATTCCCAGCGTCGACAGTCTTGCCTTTTGGTATTTGCACGAGGCTTGGGGTGCCATTGACGTAAGGGTTTCGACTTGGTTCTGCCCGGCATGGGATTGACCTTGAGTAGTCAGTCGATTCTACTATACCAAGCGTAGAGGAGGCTATGCCTCCTTCGACCCCACCGACGATTAATAATGCGCAGGTCATCAATACATCCTTGGGTGGATCCTCAGGCACTGGGACTGAGATCCAAGATACAAGTTCCGAGCCCTCCTTCACGTTCGAGACATCAGGGATTAATGGCTCTCTTGTCCACCGCTGCGAATGTGGCAAGGCGATCAAAAGGATGAGCGACCTGAAGCGCCACTGGAAGTCGAGGAGACACGGTGGACGTGGATTTGGTTGTTTTACGTGCCGGAGATCGTATGCCAGGAAATACATGCTTGACCAACATGTGTGTCGGGCTAGACCTGTCGGTAATGTGATGGAGGGTCGACATGTGAGAGCTCTGCTCAACATCTTCGTTCTATTGGCTAATGCAATAAGCTAGTCCTATGTTCCGACGGAGGGTACTGACCGTTCTTGAGATTTTAATATGTTCCTTTTCGCGACCTGTTTACTGATTGTACGATATAAATGCGCATGGATGTATATGTCTTTGATGTAGTATTTCTTCTATGAGCTGTGTTCATGGACGTGAAACATTAGTAATTGTGAAAGGTTATCTTGAAGGCAAACAGACCCAATATTGGCTGTCGTGATGCGTGAGACACTTCCTGTGAGAACCCAATACGTTCGTCGTAATTTTCAACGATGACAGAGTACACGGACCCAGGCTGGAGTCTGATCCTTACGATGAGTCCACAATTTCCCAAACTCAAGTTCAGGCGCGTACCGTTTTCCATCCAAATTTGCGATTGGTGACGATCGGTTACTAGTGTATTCTTCTACTTCGTTCGAAACGCTAGGAGATAGCACAAATCGGAAAAGTGGGATATCACTTGGTTGGACAGCCGCGGTGAGCTGGCAAAGTCAGGGTCATGCTGTGAAATGCTGTGAAAGTTCCCCCGAGTGCCCATGATCTCACATGCCCATCACTGCCCATCAGCGTTCACTTCGTTGTCAACGTTGGCAACGGCCTTTGTCAGCTTTGTTGGTGGCCCAGATTCTTTCGCTGAGTGGCACGTCACTGGCATGATCACGTCCGAGTCCATTCATTATTGTTCATTATCTTTAGATCTTTCAATATGAATGAACCGCAAGTGCTTACGCGTTGGTCAGTGGTATCAAGTTTCAGTTTGGTATTCCATCTCTGTGGCCTTGGTATCGTTACAAGTATCGATTAGTGTTGACACGGCGGCTTTTGTCAAAACATACCATATGGGCATATACACGTGCCATAAGATCAAGAATGATCAGCCCGAACCTGAACACTTCCGTTACAATTGGACTGATCACTCTCGGTTCTTCTTTCCCCTCCATCCTCGCCCCTCCGCACGCCCATCGCCCGAGCTACCCCGTAAATGGTCACATTGCTTAATCGATTTTTGTTATACAGTGTATCGAATGCGATTGATAAGACTCGCATCTCTAGCTGCGCGTTCATTCGCGCGCATTGAAAGCCATAGAATTGCGGAGCAGGCACACCTTAATAGCTTATGTATCAGAACCTAGTAATCCAGCAGCCTATATTAACAAACTAACGCCTCAAGCTTGCGCATTAATACATCATCAGATACAAATGGACCACCGAAGTAGACAGGGACTTGGAATCCATCTTCATCTTCATCCCAAAAAAAATGATCAAAAATTTCAGAGGCACCGCAGGCGTAAGACACCCGACAGATTGCCAGGTGGAGGTTGCAGATCCTCGGGTCGGGGAGTGTAACTTGATGACCACCAATGCCCGCCCCAAAATCTATTTCATCACCGTCCCGCAGCAGTATGTAGCGTACCACCTTATCCGGTCGAACAACTCGGTAGTAGTACTTGTACTAAGTGATATGTGAATTCAAGATCGCAACCAAAACAAAAAAAAAACTCACTTGACCACCAGAGGATATCGCTTCGATTCCCCAGGCCAGATGCTTATCCATCGAATCGTGAGCATTAGTCTCGAGATTCAACGCATTGCGTGGATGGTTTATGTTATCATGTATGGTTTGGGCGTCTAAAGCAGAGCCTGTAAACATTTCAATCGCAGCATGTGTTTGTGTCTAGAGAAATATTTAAATAAGGAAAGCGTCGTCCAAGGGATAGCGTTACCTTCGAATGGATAGAAAACGGGATGATATGAGCGCAGCGGGCCACCACTGCATTCGGAGGGAAGAAGGGCGCTTCCGTGAGCAGACAGTTGCCGCCATCGCGGAGCATGATCTACAACGGACCTTAGCCTAATATCCAATGAGTCAACTTGTCGAACTTTCCAGGTCCTTTAAAGCCGATTGGCTCCTACTAGTAGCTTGTGTTAACAAGTCCTCGATTTCCTCGATGCGTCTACGATTCGGAGTAGAATGAACACTATCTTGAGGTGTCTGTCTTCCACCGGGATTTCGAACTTGAAAAAGTAGAATGTCAACGCAAACTGGCTAACCTTGTGGCAAAAGAACCACATACAGGGGATCACCAGATGAGATAAGTAGTGACTCCCCAGCTGCGTAACTGTCGAGAGGTCGCCAGGGGACTCGGACTCCTGGAGTTCCTGAAGAACTTTAACTGCCCATTCATCTGCTGACAAAGTGGAAACCTCGCCATACACTTCCTCGGCTTAAAAGACATTCAGCAAGTAGAAAATCAAATCAACGAAGCAACAAACCCAAGGTTTTTACATGTCCATTCCCACACTTGCCAAGTTTAATTAACAACTCTTTAGCGATAGTTTCTGGGGATTGCGCGTGGGTGATCAGAGCTTGTAGTATTTTATGCGCCGGTAAGTCGAATGTTGAAGATTCTACGCCAACACGTCTGGCGATTCCTAGAGGCGGCTGTCCAGTGGATTCGTATCTCTCGTCCATTAGTTTCAAGAGGGTCAAAGGATAACTTGTGACTTGGGACATTCCCGCTACGGCGCAACCTGTAAGGTGAAGAGTTTTTCCGATCCGAGGCCTGAAATCTCTTGCTCGGACGAGACAACGGCGATACGCAAGCAGTCCAAGCAGCGCACGTCACATCCCGGCGAGACGCGAGACATCTTACGCTCTTCCGAGTCCTGATTGACTGCGCTTCCTGCATTTGTTCTCCGGTCCAACAACTCATCACTTCATTATCAACCAACTGTCTTTGTCAGCTTTGTTGGTGGCCTGGCCAGATTCTTTCGCTGGGTGGCATGATCATGTTCGTTCATTATATTTTAAATTAGATCTTTCGATGAAACGAACTGCAAGTGCTTACGCATTGGTCAGTGGTATCAAGTTTCAAAATTCAGTTTGGTATTCCATCTGAGCTCTGCGACCTTGACTGGCATCGTGACGCGGCTTTTGTCAAAACATACCATATGGGCATGTACACGTGCCATTCGACCAAGAATGATCAACCCGAACCCCGATAGCCGTAATGAACACTTCCGTTACAATTGGACTGATCACTCTCGGTTCTTCTTCTTTCCCCTCCATCCTCCTCCATCCTCGCCCCTCCGCACTTCCGAGCTACCCCGTACATGAGCATTCCTGGCCCAGATGCAGCACAGCCAACACGACCAGCGACACCCGAGAGCCTTTATAGCGCGACACCTACCATCGAAGACTTGACAGCTGCTCTGGCAGAGTTCTCCCAACGAGTTCCGCCTCCGGACCCTCCGCTTCGTCTCACTTGTTGTTGTGGGAAGGATGAATGTGAGAATTTGAGCAATTGGTTGGAAACAAAGGGGGGACTAGAGACCCGGTTGAGGTTGAGCGCCGGTAAGGTTGCAATCCGTTACTCTCTATGCTATTGACGTATGGTTGTTGTCAGAGGTTGGCCAAGCGTTGTTACGGCGCCACGAGGCTTATATGCATCGACATGAGGTTCGTTACCTTTCTACTGCGTTCTGGTGCCATTCTGACTCGGATCGCGATGGTGATACGATTCCATTTAGACACTTCCTAAGCGACAAGCTTCGATAACTAAGAGCACTGATAGTATCAGTTCCTTTGTGATCCATGGGTCACAAGAAGAAAGAGATAGCTATGTTGCCGAGTTACTCAAGGAGAAGGCTTTGTTGGAGAAGGTCCGTCCATGTTCGATTCATTTTTAACGTTTCTTAAGATCTATCCTTTAGCGCCTGAACCAAGCACTCATCAACAGTGAGGTATCAGAAGCATCGACCAAGTCTATCCTTCAAGAGCTGGAAGAAGCACGAGCTACGATCTCACGACTGACAGCTACTCAAGCCCGTTCCACTGGCTGGGACATCCGCCTGTCCGCCGCGATGAAAGAGAGAAACGATATACAACAAGAACGTGACGTCGAATCGCAGAGGGCTAGGTTGGCTGAAACGAGGTTTGCCGCTCTCAAAGAGAAAGCAGGTGTGTCATGTCCTTGAATTTACGTTACTGGTTTCTCAAACTCTGGTATCGGTAGCTAAACTTCAAACGGAGGTCTACCAGCTTCAGGAAGCACTCGAGTCCAAGCGCGTCACTCATCTGGAGTCGTCCGATTGTACCCTACAAGATGCGCGCGCGCACATTCAACTCATGCAAAATGGGCAGCTTCCGCGTAGCGCGCATGATGAGCTGGCGAAAGTTCTGGAATCTCTGGTCAATGATAACGAGATCATCAAACGCGACAATGCGGAATTACAACAGCTATTATCAGATTGTCGGGAAGATTTTCATGCTTTGCAAGAGGAAGTGGAGGAACAGCGGCTTAATCAGGAACTACCGCGTAAGTGTCAGTTATGTCTTGCCTTGATTGATTGATCATGTATTCCTCAAAGCTAGAGCCCTGAGACACAAACAGAGTACAGCACCATCGTTTTCCATAAAAGAATTCTCAGTGAGTCTGTGTTGTCGCGCATAAATTAGCTGTTCTGACTTGAAAACCTTTGAGATACCTGTTCCGGACCAGCGAAGTACTAGTCTGGAACGGAGCTCGCGCGCATTCGTAAGATACATTTTATTTCATTTGGTCTACGAATTGATCCGGTAAAGCAGGAACCCCTGACACCAGAAACTAACCACCGTCCTCTTTCTCCCACAACACATCTGTCAACACCATCCGAACCACGATTATTGTACCATCCACCCTGTTCCAGCAGCAGCCTATACCCAGCATTACAAATCAGCTATGATTTGGATCCAGATACCATCGACGAAGATGACGAACCTATTGGAAAGTCTATGCATACCAAATCCACACCGACACGTTCTCGCGGCGTGCAGATGAACGGGACCTGGTCAACCTCTATACCATTTTCACAGTTTCGCTATCTCACTCCGTATGGCGCCTCTCTTCACCCTCCGCCACTTACTAGCAGTGACCCGCGTTCGGAATCTTCATCTTTTTCGTCCGAGACTCTCACATCACACATTGCCGTTCTCCTGGAACGATTGACCCAGCTCTTTTCCAAACTTGCTCAAGCGGATGCCCTCACTCTCACGAACCGTCTCAAACGCCAACATCTATACCATAACCCTGGCGATGTCAAGCACCTCTCGCGGTCAACCATTAACCAGATATTGGCTGATGCTATAGCATTGAAGTCTCAGTTCCGAGTATTACTAGAAGACGAAAAGATGGTTGCGGTGTGTACGAGGAAGGAGGTGCGGACTCTCTTCAGATTGATGAGAGAGATGTTTGGAGAGATGGGGAGACTGAGGGTTGTGCTGAACGATGTGATCTTGGATCCAAGCCAGGCGCCGAGGGTGAGCGAAGCTGGGATGGATCCAAAGAAGAGGGAAGAGGATGGGTTGGGGGCTGGATCGAAAGATGGATGGGATGGGACGCTGAATTGGATGGGTCCGTTGTCCAAATTGTTCTCCCCGGGTAACAGGACAGAGAAACGTCAGACGGAGGATCGACTGTCGGCCGGACCGCCACTTAGCAAGTCTACCAGTAACCAAAGCGCTGCGTCCGGAATAACAAGCTTGGGTGTAACAGGAGCAGTTGGAGGCCCCCGGTCCCGGCCGATAACTGTTCCAAAGAATGCGCCTGCACTGGCTGCTTCGGCTACGACTGTCAACGTCGAGTTCTTGGGCGCGGGGCTCAAGGGCAAGACAGTGACTAATACATTCTCGAGCAGTGATGGCCCCGTGCCGCCTTTGTTCTCTGTTTCTCCGGACAACCATAATGCCGAATGGCAGATGCAGCGCACTATTTCCGGTGCGGGAGGATCGAGGAACGTCATGGACATTTTTGCCGGTGCGCCGTCAAAGGTGTTGGACCCTGAGCCATGGGTTGTGTTGCCTAGGACACCGCGGAAAGCCAGGTCAGCGATTATCCCAACAATGGATTTAACGGGGAGGTCTAGTCCCACTCCTCGACCTACTGTGGAAAGCGGCGTAGGACATGGACAACCTGCGGAAGATGGAATGGGAAGAGTCATAGGTGGACTCTCGAGATATGTTGATGCGGTCATCGACCCTGTCTTTGGCCGTGCATCAGGACCGTCTGATTACCTCCCGACGATGTCACCTCTACCGCTAACGACCAAGGAAGACCAACAACGCAGCGTTTCAAACGAGAGACCAAATCAGGCCAGTGAACAGCCGAGTCGACCGCGTCTAAGGCGTGGATTGTCCGATTCTTCCATCCATTCTACGTTTACAAGTCAGGCTATGGACGAGGAGCGGTCTTATCCGCATTCACCCGTTGCTCCAAATTCAGGGCCAAGCGTCGGAGTGGTACTGAACAGACAGCCTCGGTTTCCTGCCATGTGGCCTGATAGACAGTCGGTGCTGCAAGCGCTTAGTAGGACGATGCAGAATTTCAGGTTGGGACAGGGAGGAGCGAGCTCTGCCAAAGCTCGGACCACATCGTCAACGGGTAGCGCGGATGCAAGTAGCAGTGAGGTATCTCAAGAACCGCAGCCTCAATTGCCCGCTGAAGAAGCCAAGGTGCCGGTAAACGGGGAATTTCGAGCGACAAAGACGAGCGGGAAAGCTGGTGATCCTCATACTACTCCGCGGAAGGGAATGCGAGTGAAGCCGCGCAGTTCGACACCTACGGATTTGGGTGTGTCATACTATGAGTATCCAGCGCCGGGTGCAATGGGTACTTCGGCTCTTCTCAACTCCCTGCCTGCTCGCGCCAGTATGCGTGATCCGTTTGTGTGGGAAGCATAAATGCGGATCTATTCTATCTATGGAGTGTTTGAGTGGATTTTACGGGATGATTTATGGATACTACATCTACGTCTATGTATTATGTATGTAGTCTTTTTTGGTTTACAAGGAGACTAGATTGCTTCCGTTTATGGGGATTTTCGATTTACGTAAACAAAGAACTCCGACAACGCCGAATTTCAAAGCGCTGGCAGCCAACCGGCTAACAACAACTCCTTGATCAAGTGATCGTCCATCCTTGCCCCAACGTTCCCGTAAACCCCATTAGACATAGAGATTTGTTTGGGGAGGCCTGGGAGCGCGGAATGGAAAATGATACCCAACCTTCAACTGCCCCTGGTTCCGGCCGGTCTTCTCCACGACTTGACGCTGGCGAAAGCACCCCCGGAATTACCTTTACGCCCCGTCGCGCGATGGCTTCGTTTGATAATCTGGTCGCGCTGGCGAATCACCAGGAGCGGTTGAGGGAGGCGCGGAAGATGATGTGGAGGGATAGAGGAGAGCCTGTGGTGGAATTGGATAATCTGAAAGACTGCTTGAGGCATGCGGCAAAGGGTAGTTTTCGTGAGTTGAAGTTTGAGCTACTTTGCTTTTGGCGTTTGACGTAGTATGTACGAAAGGATCGGCAACCCTGGCATTTAATATTCGAGCCTGTGTTAATTTGGTGCTGGCGTTGATGCGCTTGAATAGGGTACCAAGGTTTTTTCTTGTCCATCGAGTTGTATCAACGTTTTTTTCTGATTGGTGCTGTTAGAGATCACCGTTTCGCGATGGTTAGGCATGCGGTGTTTGGTGAGGACACTTGGAGATTTGCGGCCATGCTAGGTGCGAGAAACTTTTATTCAGGCGCGACACGATAGATTAACGCCCGCGTACATGTAGGGACCTTTACAGGACTTTACAAGTTTTTGATAAATGCGCTGCCAATATTTTTCCCTGCCATCAGCCCCGAGACTGAACAGTCAAAAAAGGCATCAACTGCTGATGGACCGACTCTGGACAACCCTGCTAAGACAGTGGAGGTTACGCTCCCTAAGCACAATGCTCGACTATCATTAAGCGCTCATGCACAACTTGTCTTTTTGAGGAAGAGAACGCGGAGATGGCATGCGGCATTGGCTGGAGCCATCGCTGGTGGTTTGGCCATCATATGGGAAAAGAGGAGCAGGAGAGAAATTGTCGCGCAGCAACTATTTGTCCGGTATGTTTCCCCACCTTTCCTTGTCAATGCAATGAATGACAGTACCTCAGCGGTCTTCAGGGATCCTATAATTCATTTACAACCAAACATAATATCCACATTCCTCACGGTGATGTATTATTGTTCTCGCTGGCGTAAGTATACTCGCCATCACAACCGAAAAAGTACTAAAGCATGTCGTAGATGTGGCCAAATTTTGTATGCGTTCCTACTTCGCCCAGATACCCTCGACAAGTCCTACAGGGCCTGGTAAGAAGCTCCTTGCTTTCGTATGATCATAATGAACTCCTTTTTTTAGGATAGGTCAGGCAGCCAAAGTTCCGCCCGGATGTCTGCGTATGAATTACGGTCTCGTAAAAGAAGATACGTTCGACGTGCGGGACCTAGACCAAATATGCGCGTTGTCGGTAAGCACCATTCTTCTCTTCTCTTTATCTCTTATCTCATAAGTCGTTTAGGACATTACACCAACAAATCTAACAGATCTCAGTATTATGCGGGAGCAATTCTTCCCGTCTTCCTCCTCTCTAGATATCCCCCCATATCGCCCTAGATATGCTCCTTGCTCGGCAGTGCACCCTGCATTATCATCGTGCATGTCTGTTCCTCTTGATCGGTTCTTTGCCGTCTTCAAGTGGATGCTTCCTATCTATAGCGTTTTACATTTCGCCCCCGCGATATTGTTTAAATGGAAGTCCTTTATCCGAGATCCAGGAAACGTCCTCGTTAAATCTGGTTTGGGTAGCTTGAGAAGCTCGGCATTCCTAGGAGTTTTTGTTATAATATACCAAAGTGAGTTGACAAACATTTTTATCGTCGCCCGATGAATGACAAGTACACGTCAGGCTTATTTTGTTATAAGCATTATCTCCATAGAGTTTTATCCGAACTGAAGCTATCATCATCCGCCTCCTCTAATCCGCTATCGAGGATACCACAACATGTGATTGACTACTTAGTTTCCAAATTGTCTTTTTGGTTCGCTGGCTTTGCAGCGGGACTGTCGTTATTTGTGGAGGAAAAGAGGCGGAGAGGTGAACTGGCCATGTATGTCCTGCCGAAGAGTTTAGAGAGTTTGTGGATTGCGGCGCGGGGGAGGGGGTTGGTATTCAGAACTGGCAAATGGGGCGAACCATTGGTAAGTGTAAGCGGGACGTTGGAGAGATCTGAATATAACGATATTTTTCAACAGTTGGCTACGATCGGAATGGGAATGGTCATGGTAAGTCTCTTCGCGTTTCGCCTAATGTCGCGAAGCGAACTGAATTCCACTTTCAGAGCACTTACCAAAATGATCCACAACATTTATCTGGACTTGTTAGACGGATTCTATACCAATTTATTGGTCCCAATTGAGGCGAATTGGTGAGATATTTGACGTGCTCCATGTAATACTGTTGTCGAATTCTGATATTGTAGTTATGTCCCGTGGTCTCAGAACGAGCGCGCGAATCGCAGAATCATGATATCTTAGACAGGTGTTGTCGACGCGCCAAGAAACGTCGATACTGGACGAAATGAGCAAAGATCCCTAAGTATGGTTCAGTAATGTATTTTCATTCGAAATATTCTTTTGCTCGTACAGATAACCTGTATACCAACTCAATATAGCTCTGTAACTTAACTGATGAGGGACGCCAACAGTGTTCAGGCACCTTCGGATGTTTTCAAGGTGCGTACATGCAAGACGAGCCGAGGAGACAGACACCAATCGCTGCTGTTGGTACTAATCTAAGCTCCCGCCGACTTTGAGTTTGCTTGCTAGATCATCGCCACGCCATTTTGCCCCGCTCGTCCTCAATTTCAAGGCCTCGTTCTTCCCATATCACGCAGCTGCACTCTGAGAGTTATGTGTTTATTATAATTATGTACCTTCAATACTTATATTGTAGCAAACACTCTGAGAGCTATGTAAAAGCCAAACCAAGCTGTTTCACCAAATCACCAATTGTAGGTCTATCACTCGGACTCTTAGACCAGCATAGGCAGAGAAGCTGCCACATTCGGTCGTCCAACCCACGCTTGACAACACGCTCGTCTATGGGATGCTTGGGTAATTCACCCAGCCCCTTACTGAAAACCACCTGGATACTTTTTTTAATATCCGGGTATGGCATTTCGTGTGTAAACAGCTAACAAATTTTCAGCATACCAATATCAAACGTGAAAGAACGTCTGACCCGACCTCTAGAATGGTCATGCCGAAGCTGTATATATCTCCCTTGGCCGACATGGCAGCTTGAATTTCGAATATCTCTGGTGCACACCATCTACAACTGTCGGACTGGTTAGTGGTTTGGGTGATCAGATTACCCTCAAGCTATAAGAATGCGACTAAACCGTGGATACGATGCAGAACAGATTGGCGGTACATACCTTTGCAAGCGCAAAATCCGTGATTAGCGGCTGGCCTTCGTCTCCGATAAGCACATTTTCCTTGTAAAGGGTCAGCATACTCCTACGCCAGTGTCGTGAAAGGACGCAAACGGCTCTCAAATTTCCGTGTACGATAAACATAGAGTGAAGGACCTCGATACCTTCTGCTATTTCGAGAATCTACGACGATCAATATTCCAGCAGGAACAAGTGGATAAAGTAACGCACTAGTTTTTTGTAAATATCTTTGACATCATCCTGCTTCTTGACATAACTCAACGCATTTCCATTCTTCATCCATGGGCTAACCAGAGCCCTGGTATGATGACGCTATAACGATGGACACTAGATGTCATTGTCGAGACTCACAGACAAAGGCCATCAGGGGAGTAGAAACCATAGAACGGTATGATATGCTTTCCCTTGTCCTTTTCATATATTTTCACCCACACTTCGACCTCACGCCTAATCCTCTGAGGGTACTATGTGAATCACGAGGGGAAGATCCGACGCCAGTGAGACGTACCCTGACATTATTCTCATCCCTCATATTGATGCCACGGATGACCTTAATTCTGACATCTTGACTGTGGAGATATCTTCCTTTGTACATATCGATGTTATTGCCGTCTTCAATGCGTCTCTCTCCGGCCCATTCGACCTCTTTGGGACTTAGTTGGCATTCTGGTGGGATTCGACCAGATGATTCCAATAATTTGTATAGGTTCTCTGCCATACGTTTGCGTTCCCCCTCTGATACGGTCTCCAAGTTCTAATCTCGAGCATCAAGTAGCTAGTCTAGGCTTGAATGTACAGTCGACGTACCCGTTGTATCATCGCCGAGATCTTCCTTTGATCATCTTCCGTAATTCTGCCTTCCTTTACCTGCTGCATTACTTGTTGTGCGAAATTGGGAGAGGCAAACCGGTCCATCATATCTTTACTGTTGACATCGAGCACCTCTTTCAGCTGTTCTCCCTCTTCCCACTGGTATGCCAGCCCTTCCATGTGCGCAACCGTCTGAAAGGCCGTCAAGAAGTATTCCCTCTAGATATAGAGTGCTTACAGTGAAGATAAGTAGGCATTCAGATATTGCTCTGTCGCAGCCATCCAAATCCGCCTTAAAATCGGCTTGGTGCGTTAGCATATAAAGCCGGCCTTTCCCATCCCATCTCGTCATCGTATCCTTGACCTGGTTGAGACATCTATAGGTCATCAGTAAAATGGATTGTGGAGGACGCCGGCTACTGACCTGAATACATGGTCTCGGTATTCGACTGTCTGCTTGGGGTAAGGCAGGTTTTCGTACTGCTCGAGAGAAGCACACAGGTTCTTGCATCTCTGAGAGATGTGGCGTGCAGCGTTCCTATCAACAAGTTAGAATAGTTGATTGTGTCGCGAGAGCTGCGATACATATACATACTTGTTTACAGGGACCATTTCACATAATTGATAGATGAGGGTGAGGGTGTCCCCACCAACCGACACACCAGGAGATAGTGCGGAAAGAGCAGCGTTTTGGATCGCGGGCTTGGGGGAGGAGGAGAGAGCACCCATGGCAGGGATAGAACACGAGGACTGAATGGGCTCCCTTCCCTCGCACAGCTATTTCCGAGGCCTTACCTGATAGGACTCGTGCGGCATCATCTTCCATATCTAGATATAAATACGGCAAGACCATGGCCAGCCTTTCTTCCAGTTTCGCGTCCTGGTCTCAGCTAACGGCGAGCGCACACTTGTCATTCGCCAACGAGACGACTTGAAAGAAGACCGAGAGCTCGCTGTGCCTCATGCATTGAAGCGAGCTGAAACGAGAAAATGAAAAGCTTAATCCGACCAGTACCAATCCGTACGTGGAAGCATGTCAGTTTCCTATTTAAAATATCCGCTAATTGTACACCAGTACCGCCACGATATATAGCCGCTCCCAATCACAGCCACCAAGAATATACACCTGAAGGCATGTATAAAAAGTGATCCTAACGGCAGCATTGGATTACCTGAGACCGATCAATGGTGCGCCGCCTTACATTGGCAAAATCTCTCCTTTGGGCTTTGCTCTCAACTTCTTATCGACCTTCTTGACTGCGTAGTTGACAAGGTAAACAGGCCATCTAAGCCCTTGCCAGAATGTCATCTCCTCCTTTATGTTAAACCAGCGGCTACATTGGAAGGCGATAAGGACCCATATCGTCACCACTGTCAGGCCGCATGTCGCCTCAAAGTATAGTGATAACGTGGTTGCCCCTGGACTATGCATGCCAAAAAAGCCCTTCACAATGTCAATATACGAAATCCACATGCGAATGTGGTAACGTACCGCCATAAACGTTGCTGGGAGGAAAATCATGGTAAGAACGGCTATTTGCTTTATCTAATTTGATGGTAAACGTCGAAGTTTCGCTTAGTACAGATACTTACAACTGGATCAAGCTAATTCAAACGCAATTCTGAGCAGCAGATGCACTCGAGACTTACCAGCACTGTCCCCGATCGTAGCCTCCGTCATCCTGTGCAGGGTTCTATTGTCAACCTTCAAAAGGATTAAGTACTACTACAGAGACCAGTGCGTTGCGAGACGTAGTACGCACCAAATCCACAATATGCTTCAGGCGTTTCTCTTGCATTGTGCACTCTTTATCCAACCGATCAATCTCCCCTAGCAAAGTTGCACACTCCTGACGTAACAAGGGAGCGGACACTCCTTTTTGGGCACGAGTGAGAGCGGGATTTGGGGTGTTCGATATGAAGTCAACCGTCCTCTTGAACGCAGCTAGCAGAGAAGAATAGTACAGAAGATGTGCACGTGTGGCATGAAGCCTATCCGTAAAATCATTACTAGTAGACGATATTCGGATTAGGTCCATTTCCTACATGCAACTAGGTCATAGCTTATTCGTCCATGATATGATAATAACGAACCGTTGCGCATATATCCTCGTAAAGATGTTGAAGGGATTCATCCCATGCGTACATCGTATGCCATAAAAAGATCAAAAGGAAAAAGGTCGGGTCATCAGTGCGTTTTAGCACCCTTTGCCAATAGACACTGAGACCTATCTATCGAGTAAACCATTGGATAGCATGACCATTGTTAGACTTACCGGCATAACGTATTCTTTCGTGTAGATAATAGGCTTTCGTAGTCGGAAGGTTCATATCTGCATGGAATGAAATCAGAGTATTCCCTACAGTATTGCGTATCAAATGTACTGAGAGCAAATCGATAATGAGCGCCTTAGTTTCTACGATGCGATCAGCGAAATCATCCATTTTAGGTATATACTATGGCTCACTGGACCCGAGTTTCAGAGGCGCTTGTGTGTCGATCGTCTGAGAAACTACTCATTGTTCATTGAGTCTGAACTCAAGAATAACCAAACGAGAGGGAAAAACATACGCAATTTTCTATGGCCCCGAAGGCTTTGCATCTCTTTTCGATCACATTCATGATGTAGAACTTCTGCATCTATTGACTGAACGAAAGGAAGGGTAATTGTTATGTCTAAATGCTGTTAGAACAGGATTTCACAATTAGTGGGTACCGCGCACGATCGCCAATGCTGGGTCGCAAGTCTTCTTGATATTGTGAAGGGATCCAGTTTAATGATGAAGAAAAGAAGACCGGTTCAATGTTGTACCTGCGATTAAGTCGGGGGCATTAGCTTCGAGAGTCCCGTTGAGGTAATAAAGGCTGACCAACTTGGCGCCGACCATCCGCAGAGCAGGCCCCGCCATCTTCTCCACAAATAGTGCCCTCACTCGCACATCCGATTTTTGCTACAAAGCATATTAATTACTTTAACTGGCTGAAAAAACGAACGAACATTGTCACCCAACAACCGACCCCACTCGTCGTCAACCAAAGCGGCGTTATACGATAGACCATGTACGCCAGCATCGTGAAATATACCGCTGCAATCAACGTCCAGCTTGTATATTACACAGTTCTTCTTGGGGTCATATGTAGTGATGGCGTTGAAAATATTGCTTTTTATCAGTTGATTAGGTGTCCAGTTAGGAAAACGAGACTGGGGGTATCCTTTCCAGCACTCGCCGTCGCAATCCCTGTGGTTGCAATCTTTGGGGACAGGTGCTGCCTCTATGTTTAACCATGTCTGATCAATATCTGATGATAATCAGCTGATTTTAAAGCTTCTGCCAACGAAATGCCAAACTGACTATCCGATGTGTCTACCCACGGCCATGGCCCAGCAGCCACCGCATGTCGGTAGGGAGGAGGAGGCGGAATGTGATCAGACTCGTCCATAAGCGCAGAGAAGAGGGCAGAAAGAAGAATACTGGAGATCTCCTTTTATATTACATTTGGTTCGAGTTCTCGGGTGATTAAGTTCAGTGCTAAAGTCTTGCGCAGACTTCAGCACAGAAGCGCCCGATGACCAAAATGCTGTGCGTTCTGTAAATCTATAATATTAATAGGCATAATCCGGTCCGAAACAAGCGCTCTGCGAGGCCAAACTTCTAGTCCAAAGAATGGCAATGTGCACTGGATTTGATACTTCATTAGTTTTGCTCAGTGGTTGAACTCTCAGGCCGTCCTATCACCTGCATAGACAAGACAACACGAGAAAGCCACGCACCGAAAGCATTCTTGCATTCTATCATTTTCACTACGGTCCAGCCGATCAATTCCGATAGGGAGCTAACCGAAAGTGTCCAAGCGGCATGTGCAACTTGACGAACCTGTCAGAGTGCGATCATCGCCACGTGGCCCACGCCGTCAGCACTCTTCTCGCGCCTCGCCGCGTTCCTAACAAAACCGCACCGCCCACATTCATCTGCTGCACACGGGCCGGCTTGCTCCAGCTCCTCCTCTTCGCCCGCCTACACCTGCATCCGTGATCCCCATCATCACCCGTCTCATCCGTCCCCAAATGAAGGTGTCCGTCTCCAAATGAAGTTGTTACTCTCCGATCTTAATGCAAGGCAGTTCTGCCACTGCCCACTCATCCTTGCTTCAAGGCCACATTCCTCTCCCTCTTTAACTCGCTCTTGATTTCTGTGTGTGTCGTGAGCCACTCGGTATCGACGGGCTCCACTCTAACTAGACGGTGACTTATGTTCGGATTGAAAGGCAATTGTCCCGTGATTGCGTGAGCGAAGTCTCCAAAAACGTTATGCTGTCCGGGGCATTCTTGATTTCCGCCTTCTGCATCCTCAAAACAACAGGATCGAGGGACTAGAAGAACCGTGGGATTCCGCTGAAGATGGAATAAACGCGCCGTAGCGTTTCGCAGTGATCCTGATCAACTTACGTGTTCAAGTCTTTGCGGGCGTAAAGTAAGCTGAAATGGATATTGACTATAAATATGTGGTTACTTTCACTCACCTTGTGAAATATAAAGGTCCCCATTTCCATGTAGGCATACAGCAGATCCTCGCCGGGTGCTCATGAGAAAAGGTGAACCAATGTTGAGGTAGCCACAACGACCCTGCCCTTACGAAGTTGCGGGTAAAATCAATTTGAGCTTATCTCCGAGATTAAATATGTGAAAACGACAATAACCATGCACAACATTCCGAATTATTATCTAGCTCCGGAATGCGAGATTTCAACCTTCTGACTCCTGTGCGGTCGAATATGCGAACGTATGCACCCCTGTCGCAGTAAATGGTGGTCATACCACTTACCAGTCGACGAAGTACACATATCAGAAAGACCGACCCTCCCGGTGTATTACAGTAAATCCAGTAAGTCAAAATTATAGAATATATGTGCAATCGCGCACTGACCGACGCCAGGTTGGCCTGTGACAATCGTTGCATGACATGGATGGGAAAACCAGAAGAGCTTGCCAACACCGATCTTTATATTTCAGAACGTCCCAGAAAATCTCATAAATTGGAACAAGGAGTTTTGGGACCTCGGTAGTGAATGATTCCTCTGACCTAGGAGATCGATAACTACCAACTCCAGCGTCTCCGAATTACCATCCAGTTCTGATGACAATGAGTTGGGGATCTGGACATAACGCCTGACAAATATACGCTCCCCACGCTGCCAAAAACTCTGGTGAATGGCGGGAAACTAAAATGACCATCTGTAAAACAACATCAGCACCATGACTCACCCGGGCACAAGATGAATGTTATATACCTAGTTCTAAGCCATGGAATGCACGATTGGAGATGGGGGCATGGCATCTGCGCATTACATAACACTTGACCCCCTCCAAGTTTAGAGAGTCTGTGGGTTGCAGCGTGGGGGAAGGGTTTGGTAAGTGTAAGCGGGACATTGAAGAGATCTGAATATAACAATATTTTCCGACAGTTAGCTACGATCGGAATGGGAATGGTCATGGTATGTGTCGCGAAGCGAACTAAATTCCGCTTTCAGAGTACTTACCAAAATGATCCACAACACTTATCTAGGCTTGTTAGACGGATTCTATACCAATTTATTGGTCCAAATTGAGGCGAATTGGTGAGATATTTGACGTGCTCCATGTAATACTGTTGTCGAATTCTGATATTGTAGTTGTGTCCCGTGGTCTCAGCACGAGCGCGCGAAAGTCAGAATCATGATATCTTGAATACCCTCTGGTGAAGGACGGGGTTTTATATGTACAGAGGTTGGAAATGAAGGGTAGGATCAAGAGGCGGTGTAAACCCAATCATTCCGCTTTACATTATATTGTACCATGTGGGATGCCGTTGTAGCCATCGGTGTACTCGTACCATATTTATCAAGCGCGGATCAGATGCGTCACGTCACTCTGTGACACCTTTGCTTTTTCAATTTCCGCGACTCTCCCTTTCTACATAACTGGGGCCGGCGCTTGGATGAAGTTTAGGTGCGTTCTTTTTCACCTCATTCTTGCTTATTATCTAACAACCGCAGTCCTTATCAGTTGTCATAACGGTGTAAAAGTGTGAATTTGTGAGGAGTGAAGAACATTTTCTAGAACCGGGAATTCTGATATCGGTGGGCGCCAATCAGGAATGAATTCAACGAGGGAACCCCTTATTCATCTCATGTCAGGTGCACGTCAAAGAAGCTCAGATGAATTGCCTAACATAGCCATTCAGCAATTCCAGCATTTATGGCACGCACGAATTAGATTCGGTCATTCCGCGTTACGTACAAAGACACCGCCATCCTCGTGATCAAAGGGAGAAGCAAGATATAAATTGCATCGTGCCAATTGGGTCGCCTCCCCTCGAAGGCCCGTGCTCTTCCCAACACGAGGCGTCCCGACCCTTCCGCTATGAGCAACGGACGTGTATGCAGATACTTTGGTACAACGGAAGGCTGTAAATACGGCGACAAATGTCGATTCTCCCATGTGGCAGAGGTCAGTGGCGCTATGCGGCACGCCTCAATAGCGCAAATTGACTTTATTTCCCTTCATAGAGCGCATCCTCACCCAAGAGTCCTTCCTCACCGGCCTCACCCAAGGCTGGTTTCTCTTCAGGGGTTCGTTCGATTGCCATTGCATCGACGAGTGCAGCCAACAATCGGAGGCCAACCATTCATGACGCCGCCTCCACGTTCAAGAAGCAGATTCCCTGTCAATTTTATCTTCAGGGACATTGTAACAAAGGAAATCAATGCCAGTGGAGTCACGAGTACAAGACGGTCAGGGTTTAATCTTCATCACGATTGAAAACTCGCGGGCTGACAGAAAGAACAGCAAGAAGATGTCGTCAAGAAGGAAGCAGAGAAGACCATCCAACGCATCGTACTTGGAGAATCAACTCTAGTCACGTGTGGTGCAGGCATGCAAGTGCAGCACATCGTATGCGGCTTTGATTCTTGTTACATTACCGTAAAGAATCTTCCGCAAGACGCTGGCCGTGCGGAAATCGAAGAGCTCTTCATTCAGCAGGGTGTAGACGCTACACAGTTCCACGTCTTCAAGATCCGCACTTTGAATAGCAAAGTTGAGGCCAAGGTTTTCGTGGACGCCGAAATCGGCGAGACCTTGGCTGTTGGTCTCGACGGGATCCCGTTCAAAAACGAGATACTGGACACCGCGGTCGACCATGATACTGGCCCAAGTAAAATGGGCTCATCAGCACGGAACGTCAATGTGCTCACGGTATCATGGAAACAGCCGCCATTTTTGCTCGACTCGAAAGCAGTCGAAGGAGGCCTCAGGCGCATCGTGGAAGGGATCGTTGGTTTCCAAACATACGAAGTTAGTCCAGCGAATCTTAACAGGGTAAACACGGAAGTTCGTATACGATTTGATTCATGGGAGATTGCCAAACGGGCGCATGATCGGCTACTACAGCCGAGGCCTGGTTACCCAAAGTTCTTCCTTCGGTTACCAAAGCCAATCGAATACTTTATCAAGATACCTATTGCCCAGTACCGTGCTCAACAAGCCCGTTGGGATTCTCTGTCTGAACAGGGCGACCGCAAGATGGCACATGTAACCATCAAGGAAAACGCTGACCACGCATCTATCCGCGTCCTTGGGGAGGATAAAAAGACGGTTGGGCAGTTAAAAGTAAGGGTAGAGAGTTTGGTCGCTGGCGAGACATTGGATGCCTCGCTATGGCATAGGTCATTCTTGAGCAGGCCAGGACAGCAAATTCTTGACAACATCAGTACACGAAGCGAAACCTTCATACGATGCGATTGGAAAACGAAATCTCTGAAACTTTACGCTGATGGCCGTGCTAAGGAAAAGGCTTTGAACCTGCTTAAAGAGAGGGTGAAGAAATTGAACGAATCAGAGTTTTCGATCCCCATCAATCGAGGTGCAGTGCGCTTTTTCACGCGCAAGGGATTGGCTGTGTTGAGGGATGAATTGGGGGATGATGCGGTGACACTCGAGCTGATGCCATCTCCTCGATTGGTAATTCGAGGCGGCGAAGAGGCCCATCTTATCGTCGACCGGCTTATTCAGGAGTCACGAACCAGTTACCAGCTCCATGCAAAGAACGCAGAAGATATGTGCCCTGTCTGCTTTGACGAACCATCTTCTCCTATACGGCTTGGTTGCAAACACATTTATTGCACCGAATGCATCCGTCATTTTCTCTTGACTGCTTCCGAGAGAAAACAGTTCCCTCTCGTTTGCGCGGGTGACGACGATCAATGCAAAGTGCCGATTGCAATTCCCAAAATCCAACAGTTCCTTTCTCCGCAACAATTCAACGAACTGCTCGAGGCGGCTGTTGCCAGTTACGTAGAGAAACAACCGGACAAATTCCGATATTGTACGACAGCTGATTGCCAACAAGTGTATCGGCGAGGGACGAAAGCAAATACGTGCCCTTCCTGCCTCGCGAGCATTTGTACAAAGTGTGATAAAGAGGCACATGAAGGCATGACTTGCGCCGAGCGTGAACTCCTGGACAATCCCGCAGAACAAGAACGTCTCAATGAACAATGGGCTTTAACTGCTGGTGCGAAGCGTTGTCCGAGTTGTCGTGTATATGTGCAAAAGACAGAGGGTTGCAACCATATGACGTGTCGCTGCGGTGTACACTTTTGCTGGATTTGTTCAGAGGTGTCGGATCCCAACTCTATCTATCTGCATATGAATACGGAGCATGGCGGTATCCATACCGCTGATATCCCGCAACCGATTCAAGCGATTCAACAACACCCCCAACCGGTTCGAACGTACCAACAGCTCGCTGCAAACCAGCAGATTCGCGCGACCCAACCTGTCCGTGTAGACGAACAGATCCGGGCAGACCTTGAATATGCTCGGCGTCTGCAGCAGGAAGAAATTTTACGTGGTCGACATGCTGACTTGGGCAATCTGGGTCGTCTTCAACAAGCTATTGGCCAAGAAGGACCAGTTCGAGAAGCGATGAGGAGGATTCAAGCAAGGAGGGATGCTGAGGAAGCAATTCAGAGGAGACGAGCTGAGGAGCATCGTGCTGCTGAAGCGCAGCAACTCGCATGGAGACAGGCTGAGGAACGTCGTGCTGCTGAAGCGCAGCAACACCCACGGGAAGAGCGTGGAAGCTGGTGCATTATAATGTGACCAAACCAGCCGTGATTCGTTTGTGTGATACTTGTTGTATTTTGCACGATAGCAGAGGGTAGTATAGTAGTCACTCCCGTGAGAATCTTGAATATGAATCATTTGGTTTTAACTTTATCACGCGCGGATCAGGCGTTATCGCTGCTCAAGTACTTATCAATAACAGTAGCAGGCTTCAGGTATGGAGAACATTCTCTAGAACTAGGAATGCCAACATCGGTGGGCGCCCAGTCAAGCTAGTCAAGAACGAATTCAATGGGAGAAGGTCCTTATCTCCAGTGGCCAGGTACATGATGTGCCTAACATAACCTTAATGGCTATTCAGCGCTCAGCAATGTTAACATTCATAGGAGTTAGACGTTCGGTTATTACGTACATCGGTACCGTGATCTGATACTACACCATATTTGAAACATCGTGCCAATCATAGTTGTCCCCTGAACCTGTGTCTACAGACCATGACAAAACGGGCCCGCGCGACGAGCAATTGGAAGAATGATCGCGTATGCAGATACTTTGGTACAACAGAAGGCTGTAAATACGGCGATAAATGCCGGTTCGCCCATGCGATAGAGGTCAGTAGCGATTTGCAGTGCAACCCCTACAGCTATAGTTTGATGTTTCTCTTCCAGAGCTCTCCGTTTGCCAGGATCTCTTCCTCATCCAAGGTTGTTTCGTCTTCCCAGCGTAATCCGTCCGATGAATGGAGACCAAAAACCGACGATAACAATGCCTCCATGACTTCGGAGAAGCAGACTCCTTGTCGGTTTTTCCTTCAAGGACATTGTAGGAACGGAAATTTATGTCGAAGGAGTCACGACTCGTTGGAGCACATGACGGTCAGGGTCCGATTTCGATCACGACGACAATTTGTAGGCTGATATAAAGGACAGCAAGAAATCATGAAGAAGGAAGCGGAGACCACCATTCAGCAGATCGTCTTCGAAGAGTCGACTCTCGTTACGTGCGGCGCAGGCATGCAAGTGCGGCACATCGTATGTGGTTTTGATTGTTGTTATATTACCATCAAGAATCTCCCACAAGGCGCTGACCGTGCGGAAGTTGAAGCCCTCCTCATTCAGCAGGGCGTGGACGCTTCCCGGTTCTACGTCGTCAACATGCGTACTTTGAATCATAACTGTGAAGCCAAGGTTTTTGTGGATGCCAACATCGGCGACTCGAGACTTGCCGCCGTTCTCAGCGGGAGGGTGTTCAGAGGCGGAAAAATCCCGGACGTTGCTATTGACGACGATTGGGGCTCGAGTAAAATGGCCTCATCACGTAGCGTCACTGTGCTCACGGTGTCATGGAAACTTCCGTCAGCGACATATTTGGTTCACTGTCATAACAGGTCGCACACACAAAAGGTTATCGACGAGCTACACAACACCATTCGTCATGGCCAACGGATTCAAGCCGTGGTCGGAAGACGATATTTCCGTGGATATTATTATGCCAGATCGGTGATGGTCTCAGGTCTACCTGTGGGCGCATCGCTTGACGTAGAGAATCACTGTTGCATGGTCACAGATATTACTTCACCAACTTTCAATGCCGAGGAAGTCGGGCTCGATCTCAGACGCGCTATGGAGGGAATGATCGGTTACCAAACGTATGAAGTAGGCTCAACGAATCCCAACATGGAAGTTCGTGTGCAATTTGACTCATGGGCCAATGCCGAACTGGCATATGATAGGCTGACACAACCACTAAAGCCTAGCTACCCAAACTTCGATCTTCAGTTACCACCAAGGCAATTCGAGTACACTATTGAGATACCTTTCACCCAGTACCGCGCCCAGAAAGTCCGCTGGAATTCACTTTCTAGAGGGACAGAAAACGGCGCATGCTTAAACATCGCGGTCATGGAAAACGCGAAGCACGTACTTGTCCGTGTCCACGGGGAAGATAAGAAGAAGGTTGGACAATTAAAAGTACGAGTTGAGCATCTAGTCGCGGGCGAAACGTTGGATGCGTCCTTATGGCATAGATCATACTTGTCCGTATCTGGACGACGCGTACTCAATGATATCGGTAACCGGAGCAATGCCTACATAGGAATCGATGAGAAAACGCAATCTTTGAAACTTTATGCTGATGGTCGTGCGAAAGACAATGCTTTGAAATTGCTCAAAGAAAGGGTGGAACTTGTGAACAACTCGAAATTTTCAGTCAATCTTGACCCAGTTGCAGCCTCTTTTTTCATGCACAGAGGAGTGGCTGCATTGAAACAGGAAGTGGGAGATCATGCAGTGGCGGTTCAGCTAACATCACCCACCCAATTGGTTGTCCGTGGCGATGAAAAAACCCGCCACATCGTCGATCGACTTTTGGAGGAGTCTCGAACGGGCTTCCAGCCTCACACAACAAACGGAGAAAATATATGTCCTGTCTGCTTTGACGAACCATCTTCTCCACTGCTACTTGGTTGCAAACATGTCTATTGCACTGAATGCATTCAACATTTCCTCTTTTCCGCTTCCGGAAGGAAGCAATTCCCTCTCGTTTGCGCGGGTAACGACGATAAGTGCAAAGTGCCGATCGCGATCCCTGTGATCCAAAGGTTCCTTTCTCAGCAACAGTTTGTTGAACTCATCGAGGCGGCCGCTACGAGTTACATCGAGAAACACCCTGGCCGATTCCAATATTGTAAGACGGCTGATTGCAAGCAAGTGTATCGACGAGGGAAGACTGCACGTCCATGCCCTTCCTGCCTCGTGAGTATTTGTACAAGCTGTTATAAAAAGGAACACGATGGCATGACTTGCGCCGAACGAGAATTTCTGGACAATCGCGCGGAACAAGAACGTCGGACCGAACAATGGGCTTCAACCTCTGGTGCGAAGCATTGTCCAAGATGTGACGTATTTGTGCAGAAAACGGATGGTTGCAACCATATGGAGTGTCGTTGTGGGGTACATTTTTGTTGGATTTGTTTACAGGTGTTCGACCGCCAGGTTATCTATCAACATATGAGGTCGGGACATGGGGGTATCTTCGGAATGAACCAACTGCAGCGTGCAAACCAGCAGATGCGGGCAGACTTGGAGTATGCTCGGCGTCTACAGCAGGAAGAAATGCTCGACTTGGGCGTTAGGCAGCTCCAGCAAGCCATTCGCGAAGAGGAAGGACAGATTCGGGAAGAGAGGGAGCGGGGGGAAGAGCAGCGACGTGGGCAGGAAGAGAGGGGACAGGGGGGAGAGCAGCGACGTGGGCAGGCAGAGCAGCGACGTGCACAGGAACAACGCGGAGGCTGGTGCGTTATAATGTGATTAAAACGTGCGGTGGTTTGTTCGCGTTATACTTACTTTGGACTTTGTATTCTGGTGCCCTGAAGAATTTTGAACACGAGCTTTTTCTGCTATACATTCTGTTCACGGCTTACTAGACTCTGCCACGCACAATCCTATTAAAGTCACGAGGCCTGCAGACCGATCCGGGCAGACCTTGATTATGCTCGGCGTCTGCAGCGGGAAGAAAATTTACGTGGTCGATGTGCTGACTTGGGCAATGTGCTTCAACAAGCTATTGACCGGGAAGAACAAGGAGGAGAATTTAAGCAACGAGGGTTGCTGAGGAAGCAATTCGGAGACGGGCTGAGGAGTGTCGTCAGGCTGCTGAAGTACAGCAACGCGCACGGGAAGAGCATGGAAGCTGGTGCATTATAATGTGAGCAAATCTTTGTGTGATACCTGTTGTATTTTGCACGATAGTACTAGTAGGGGGTATATATAGTACATTAGTCATTACCGTGAGAATCCCGAATATGAACCTTTTGGTTTTAACTTTATCACACCCGGCATTATGAATCACTTTCAAATCTGCTCAAGTACTTATCAATAACGGTAGCAGGCTTCAGGTACGGAGAATATTCTCTAGAACTAGGAATGCCAACATCGGTGGGTGCCTAGTC